>JAVJIF010008503.1:0-140097 GCA_038442645.1 Agave tequilana | reverse complement strand
AGGGGATTATTGAGACATGCTATAATTGGTTCACCAATCAGAATGGCTGGCATGCCTGCTTCGGATTCTGAATCCGCCTCGTTGCCACTTTCATCATCGTCGGAACGATTCTTTGAGTGCTCCACCAGCCTCTTGATACAGGAGAGCGTCAATGAAGTAGTTCTCCACCCCTTTAAATGGTTGCTTTTCAGCAAGACAGTTCGTACTGTCGCATCATCTTCAACATATTTAAAGCATTGGTGCAGAGTAGAAGGAACGATCCAGTTGGCATGGATCCATGGCCGTCCCAGCAGCAGGTTATATGATGTGTCAGCATCAATGACATAGCATGTCACTTCTGACTTCAGGCTCCCAATTCTGCAACGGAGTCGAATTTTCCCCAGTGAATGACTGCTCCAGGCGTTGAAACCGTATATTGTAGTAGTGGTTGCGGACAACCTGTACAACGGTATGCCGAGGAAGTAGAGGAGCCTTTTGGGGATGATGCTGAGTGCAGACCCCAGATCGACTTGTATTCTTTCAATGCATGTTGAACCGATATATCCGGTGTAGTACAGAGGTCGATCATGCTTGTTGTCTTTGAGAAGCATATCTTCCGCTGTGAAGGTAATAGCGGGCACCTTTGATTGTGCATGATGACATTCTGGGCAAGGAGACCGAACGTCTTCGTTAGGGATCTCTGGCATGCATGTCAGAAAGGATTCTGAATTGGCTAGCGCATCCCTGAGTGCTTCTCTTGTCTCTTTTGAGAGGCGAAGGAGCTCGTGTATAGTGATACGAGCTGGGATATTGGCCAGCTGAGCTAATATGTCAAAGCGAAAGGGCGTATCAAAACCTTGGCCTGGTGGTTTCTTCAACACGTGGTCGAATCATACCTCCTTAGGTCTCTCTTTCCCTTGGTTGGGATTGGAGTGGATGCTGGTGCTTGTACTGACGTCGTTTGCTGTTGTGTCTCGTCAGTAGACTTTTCATACTGCCTCAAGTATGATTTTCCGGATCGGGTGCCGTCTGTTGAGGCGTATCGGCTTGCGCCGTGCAAGCAAGCTTTTCTCCTTCGGAATCACTGAGGGAAGCCGATGTAAGATTGCCGTCGTCTGGCAGGATGGAGATGACATTGCAAGATTTGCCCTTTGACTTGGGCTTCTTTGAATCCCACTGCACGTCTTGGGCAAGGTCTGGGTGTATCCACATAACTTCTCCTGTCTCCAATGTTAAGGGAACAAGACCCTTATTATGTTGAGCTGTAGCTGGAGGATGCTTGACTTCCAACCATGGAGTGGGGACTGGATAAGTTCCGTCAGGAACTGTGACCTTTGGAGTTTTGCCGAACTCGAGGGTCACCATATAGGCAGTGACTTTCTTCTGCTCCGTCTTCAATGTCAGAACCCCGGCATCGACCAGGGCTTGTATTTTGTCCTTGAGGACATAACACTTGTCAGTAGGATGGTGGATCATCCTGTGGTAGGGGCAGTTTTAGGGTCGTTTGTGTGCCCTATCTCATTGGGATGCCGAGCATCTGGTAGTTTCATTTTGTTCCCTTTGTGAAGCAGATGGAATATCGTGACCACCTAATCGTCTTTGAACAAGTACTGCTTTGGAGGGAATTTAGGCTCCTGATTGTTGAAGCCGCCCTTCTTGGCCTTTGTCTGCACATCTCCGGATAACTCACAGACATAGTCTCTTTGCCTTTAGCTTGAGAAGATTGCGGTAGGTCGCTACGCCCTTTGTTGTTCATCCCCCACTTGCCTCTAGGGGCGGATGGTTCGAACTTTTTAGCCGACTTCTCGGCTATCTTTGCTTGTTCGACCAATTCGTTCCAAGTGTGGGCTTTGACAGCCCCCATGCGAACTTCGACTTGGTCTAGGAAGTTGTGTCTGCATGTCTGTAAGAGCATGGGTAATGGCATCCCTGCTGGGCACATCAAGGATAAGTTTCTAAACCGCTCGATGTAGTCACGGACAGATTCGCCCTTCTTCTGCACAGTGGAGAGGAGCTTGTCCATGGTTACTTCGGTATCGTCCTCATAGAAACGAGAGAGGAACCGAGTTTCCAGGTCGATCCAGGAGTTGATAGAACCCGGAGGGAGACTTCGGAACCAGTCAAATGCCACCCCCTTTAAGGTGCCAATGAACAGCCTAGCCATGATAGCGTCATTGCTTATAACATTACCAGTCTGAGACGGAAATAGTAGATGTGCTGATTTGACGAGCTCTTTCCATCATAGGTGTGTAACATTGGTGGTTTGAACTTCGGTGGATATGGCACCGAATCCCACTCCAATGAGTAAGGACGGACTGCCCCTACTTTCTTTAATTCATCCCTCTGAGCTAGGGATGCGATTTGAGCCTGGAGGCCCTTAAGGACTTCGGCATCTAAGGAAGAACCCTCCTTGGATTTCTCCGGATTTGGTTGCTCATTGCTGAAGTGTTCCTCCTCGTCGTGATTGCTCCCGACATCATTGTTATTCCGGTTATTGAGGAGTTGAGCGAGCATCTGTTGAATGTTGTCCAGAGCTTCTTGCTGGGTTTTGAAAGTTTGCTCCTGAGCTTCCAGGCGCCGACGAAGGTCGTCGTTAGTGCTATCAGCCATGTTGACTGATACTCTGTCTGTTCGCACTGAAAGACTGTGGCCGAAGAAGCATACCCGCTATCTTCATCTTCTTCATCAGACCACTGGACTGATCCTCTCTTGGTCGCGGCGAGGCCACTGCCATTGAAGAGGACGACTGTTCATAAGTGTAGGGTATTGCCACCCTGGATCTGGTGTTTCGGAAAACACCTTCTTCATGCACCAAGACTTCGCCTAAGCCTGGGCTATAATCTGGATCTGGGGACTCTCGTCCTCTTCCGGTCATGTTGACGGATGCAGAGGGTAGATCTCGCGAGATGCTCCTTTTGCGGTGTTTCCTCGGGGCCTGTACCGATAGCCGATAAAAAACTGACCGTCGTCTTGGAGGAGTGGCGGGGATGGTCCCAGCCGACAATGGACCGAGTGGAGTGTCACCAGCTGACATCCCACTTGTTGACAACAGGGGAAGAGGTTTGTCTATCCGCCAACAATTTCCTCAAATCAGACCGGTTGGGTCTCTGTAATCGAGCGCAAAGGCTCTTTTGGATCGCACATGGGACGATGTCCTGCTTCTTTTATCCCTGCAGATGGGATTAGCACTGAATAGTGCTTTGGTTCTAGCTTCGCCAACAGGCGTGAACTTAGTGTTTGACGCACTGGAAAGCGGAGCACGCTGTGTGGTGCTTTACCCGCTATGCTGCTGCGAAGGTAATTAGCCTTAAATAGTACTTTGGCTTCAGCTTCGCGGTCATGGACCCTACGCGTACGCTGTGGTACAGTAGCTTCGCTCGTGAGAACGAGGCCGGCGCGAGGCATTGCTGCTCTTGAATTGGACGACGGTATGATTGTCGTCGTAACTTTATGATGGAGCAGACAGGCATCCTGCCTTTTTCTTCGCGAGAGAGGCGTGGTTTAGGCGTAGCTACGCCTGAAGCTTCGGTTGGAAACTTCTGTTTAGGCTTCCATATTCGCCTTGGCAGAGGAGACTTAGGTTCGCAGGGAACCTGATTAGCCACACACGAGGCTGAGGGGTGTTGGCAGAATTCTGCTTCCGGTTTCTGCTTTGAAACCTTGGTCGTGGAGACCTTTCTATGCTTCCATGTTCGAAGCATTGGGCCACCCCCAGAGAGGACTTCTTCAAATCTTGCTTGATCGAACTGAACCACCAAGTTCTCACAAGTAAGGAATCAGACTACGGACGTGCTTCCTTGTTGCGCCAAATAACTGCAGTAGGTTCGTAGAGAACCTTTTCAGCCTCTGCAGAGACTTTCCTTGAAGATTTAGCCAGAGAAGCTCTGGCTGCACTGGCAATTCTGAATTCAGAGTTAGACCCGAAGGTCTGTTCGTCGCATTGCGACACTTGATTCTCGGCAGTGGAGAATATCATCCCCAGCGGAGTCGCCATCTTGTTTTCCATTATATTCGCAAAGGGGAAAACTTACAAAAAAAGGGTTGAGGAGCTAAATTACAAGTATTCTTAAAAAGATTACAAGTAGATCTCCTCAGAGATTCTGGAGAGGTGTGCCGATAGGAGTCTGTCAGCGCGCGACCACTTTGTCCCTTTGACGATGCGAGCGATGAGATTCCCTTCTCTCCTGATTCCGGGAATCAGAGAATAGAAGGTTGGTAGAACCCTCTTGCTGCTTCTCAAAATCGCCTTCAATTAGGAATTCCTTCTCGCCTGGTTCTGGAGATTCCTTGAGAAGAAGGACGATGTTAGGGCATCAACACCTGGGTAGAGAAAGCAATTCTCTAAAAGGTCTCTGAATTCGAGAGCGCACGGTGCGTCGTGAAGAAGCCTCTGCTGTGGAGTCCTCTTTTTCCCGATCCTCCCTCCTTGTACCCCTGGCGGGCTATTTATAGGGAGAGCAAGGGTATAATCATCCCTTGAAAATATAGAAACAGATTGAATCGAATCTGTTTGAATCCAGAAAGTAGCCTTGCTGCGAGGCTAGGATTGGCAGGTCGGTTGACCTTCTTGATCCTTTCCATATCGTTGGAGGATTTCCCCTGATCTTCTTACTCGTTTTAGAAGAGTCAAGAGATTGTGGCAATCAACTGCCAAATTTAATCTCTGATTTGATCTTGATTGGATTTGATCTAATTGGATCCGATCTCATCTGGAGATTTGATTGGTCAAAGGTTGACCATAGTAGACCAATGGCAGAGCTGTCCGTATTGAGCTCGTAGCGGAGCTAGAGGCAACTTCTGGCGAAGTCCGAAAGAAATCCTTTGGCGGGGCTGGAAGTCTTCTGAGGCGAAGTTGTAAGTTAGCTTCTTGGCGAGGCTTTGGATGGCTTCGAGGCGAAGTCGAGTGATATTAGCCTCTCAAGCGAGGGCTATCCCTTTGGGCTCATGCGATGCTAAGTGCTAGAACTTAGACCTGCTGAGGTCTGTTTAGAAACAATCTGGGTTCACTGTCTGCTTGCTGGATCAGTGGAGTCCAAGTTGCTTCCTTGTCCCTCGGAGATGGGTGAAAACTGGTCTTCAGCTTGTCTGTCACTTGTCTTTTGTAAATGTCAACAAGTTTAGACATTGTTCGGACCAATAAGAATCTTGTCTTTTTAAGTGTCAATAGGCTACAGGAACGCCGCATTTTCAGGGCAATAAAGGAGGAGGCGCAGCCATTTTGTGGAGTCTGGGCACGCGCTTTGGCGCGTGACTTCATCTTGTCCATCCATCTGAAGATCTATCCTTAGAATCCTCATTTGAATTTTAGAATTTAAAATAACCTTATTTCCTAGATAACTTAGAAAACAAGTTATCTATAAATCCAAATTTTAAACTTGAATTCTCCCCTTTATCTTTTACTTGGAGATCAAGCACCTTAATTTAAATTGACCTTTTCCTTTATCTCTGATTTAAGATAAGTAATTTCTGAATTAACTTGCGTTTGATGGGCTCTTGGGCTTCTCTTTAATTTGTGGACTTCTTTTGAGCTCTTTTCTTTTCTCTTTTAATTATAGAGGCATGCCATTACTAAACAATAAAACAATTAAATAACAATACTTATAAAAAATAAAAACATAAAATGTGACTAAAAGTATGACTTTTTGATGAACAATCAGGGAGAGAGAAGAGATATATGGGAGAGGGTAACATGTGCTTGGGCTATGCTTGTTATTTACATCTTTTTTTTTCATTTGTAAATGGGCTGGGGATGTTGGGCTTTGGCTTGAAAAGAAAGGAAAAGAAATGAAAAAAGAGAAGAGAAAATATGTGGACTCGGGCTAGGATTAAAATGAAATAATAATAATAATAAATGGTGACAGTAATTAATAAGAAGTAGTAGTAATAATAATCCAAAAAAGATAATAAATAAATAATTAATACAAAATATTTATGTACACATATAAATAATATATTTATTATTAAAATTATTATTTCAAAATAGAGTTATTACATTCTACCAACCTTACAAAAATTTCATCCTCGGAATTTCAATAAGATGGGGAATGATAAAGAGATCAAAATTGATAATGGCTAGAGAAAAATCAAGAATAAATACGACAGAATAGGAATGAAAGGATAATCGATCGCGGATGACGTCTTCCCGCTTCCACATCACTTCTCTATGCATTATGGGCCCACCGCACTTCCATTGTATGATTTCTGCTGCCGACTTTGAAATGGTGGTCAATCTCGTGATCTAAATTCAGAAGATGGAATCGAAATAGAGATTGAAATCATGGAGAAAATCCAAATCACTATGAAATATTGGAATCCGTGGAATATTGAAATTGTGATCGTCAAGTCTATGGATTTCCAATTGGACTCAACATCATAGTGTGAATAATATATGCATATTGCAGTGTAAAATAACTTGTACCAAGTTACCGGTAAGAACTAGGTCCTTCTTGCGAAAACAAAAGTCAAAATTTAAGATCGCAGATCAAAAACCTGGTTCTGATACCAAAAAACCCCTGTCATGCCTCGCTTCTCAAATACGTTGGAGCGGAGACGCGACGAGAGTCAACGATGTATATATGGGAGGTAAATACACTACAAAAAACACGCTAAGCCTAACAGTAATACCCTATTCCTGTAATACGTACACGGATGCGTATCCTGATTTCTCAATTGTATTTTTTCATTTTTTCCATATTTATTTTTCCTTTAATATCACTTTTGTTAGTATTTCGGTATCGAATCTAGATTTTGTGAAATCAAAGTCAACCTGAGTCCGAACCTAGGACCCAATTCCAGTAAAATGACTAATCTTAACATGCTGAGAACAAATTTGATCTGTTTCTATTTCAGATGTTTATTTTCAATATTTTAGATTTTTCAGAATTTTTTAGAATATTTTGAATTATTTTGTAAAATCTCCTAAAATCAATATCGACCATTATCACTGGTTGATTCAAGGATTTTTAATACACAAATGGAGTTGAATTTTTAGAATTCATTTTCATATTATTCTTCAAAATTATATTTTATATTTTAACACATTTTTTAGGATTTTTCTGAACCGGTGACCGGTATCAACGAATTAATCAACAATTCGGCTGAACCGGTGACCGGTATCAACGAATTAATCAACAACTCGGCACTCCATGGCGTCCCCACGGCTTCCATCTCTAGCCAGCACCCAACCTATCTCACTACATCTCCTCCTCCTTCAATATTAACACCTCCACCACCCAAAATTCCTCCATCTCCACTTCACTACCACCGCCATCTCCTAATCACCTCCTCCCATTTCACCATTACAACCCCTACTCTTTCTCTATTGTGATCTATCACCGATCAAACAACAGAGAAACACTGAGTTGAAGACTCGGCAGCAAAAGCGAAAACGTATAATATTTACCACTAGCAAGCAATTGAAACTAAAACACCACACAACTAAAAAACACTAGATTTAATATGGTTTGGTGGCAATGTGCCCAAGTCCATGGGAGGAGGGGAGAAATTTTTATTAAAAATAGAGAAGAAAATACAAGAGTTAGAAGAAGATCTCTCTCTCTCTCACACACAAAACTCTTAATGGTGAAAATTTGAAATTCTTTTGAATTCTTGACACACCTTTAAAAGGCCACCCCTAAAGGGTTTATATAAGCACCTAGGAGGATCCTAATTCAAGACAAACTCCAACAACTAAATCAGTACTGCCTCAGAGAAATAGAAAACCCGGATCCAAAACAAAATAGGAAACAGAACTGTATTTGAAAACTGCCAGAATATGATATTATTCGACTAGGGCAAATCATTAGTCGACTAATACCAAGTATTAGTCGACTATACCTAGAATCTAGTTCACTACTGTAATACAATCTGAGAATCTAACTTTCTATTGCAGGGCCTAATCGACTATACCAAACTATGTCGACTAGCCCAAGACCTAATCGACTAATAAGACCTATAAGGCGGCTAATAACATGCACAATACATGTACATATCCGTGCTTAATTTGTGAAGCTTGTAACACCTCCATCTGAACCTGAATTCTTCTCCAATGAATATTTGGCACTCCAAATGCTAACAATCTCCATCTTAACTCATGTTCATTGAGTCTCTGCGTAAAAATTTGCCTCCGCTTCATTCGCCTTGCTTTCTCCCCCTTTTGTGACTTCACATGGATCCCTCCGAAGAGCTCGTTCGCCATTTTACTTTTGGAGAACCTTGATGTGTAAGTTCACCTGAGGGGGGGGTGAATAGGTGATGGCTAACCTAATGGTCACTTAATGCCAAATGATGCGGAAGCTAAAAACAATTATGACCTAACTAAAACTTTTACACTAAATACTATGTATAACACAAGAGTGTTGCCGAATTCCCCGTGAAGGGCTCTGGACAAACTCCTTTAGATTCCCCTTTTATGGGTTGAAGTGCCACGTTGGCTCTCTTGGTTGAATACAAGTGTTAGCAAACAATCCCAAGCAAGTATATCAATTTAAGCACAAATGTATATCATGCATATAAAGATAAAGATAAGATAAGTATGCAAGATATAAACAAGAGACAAAGAGAGAGAGAATGAGCAATCGCAAACACAAGGGTTTGTTTCGAGGTTCGAGCACACTTGCTCTACATCCCCGCCTTCGACACGAAGGATTTTCACTATGCATGATCCCAATGGATCTCTCCTTGGTGCCGCAACACCTACAATCCCTCGGACTCTCTAGTCCCGTACACACGCAAGCCCCACAAGCTTGCCGAGGCACCTACTAAGATTTGGTCCAAACACCGTGCTAGCTCCAAAACTTGACTTTAAATCCTTTGTTGAAGCTATGCACCTACTAAGATCTTGATCATGAATCTGTCACTAATTAAACACAAGATCATTAGTACTATAACTATATGAGTTGATCATCATCAAAACTAGAGTGATGGCCTTTGGGCCAACATGATGAAGTTCAGAGATGCTCTGAATTTCTCCACCGGGATGGTCTTCATCATTATATGTGCTAGATTCTTCTTCATGCTGATCTTTAACAAATTGATCACCTTATAATCCATGACCCACTGACGTATCTTGTGATACCTCACATCAATGTGCTTCATCTGCTTGTGATACATGTGATCCTTAATGAGATGAATTGCACTCTGGCTATCGCAGTGAACCTAAACTGAATCATGTATGATACTAAATGTCTCAACCAATCCTCTCAACCATAAAGCTTCCTTTGATGCCTTGACTGCAGCCATATACTCCACCTCTGTCGCTGGAAGGGCAACTATATCTTGCAACTATTCCTTCCAACTAATGACGCACTCAGCTACTGTGAACACTTAGACTATCGTAGATTTCGCTGACCACGATCTCCAGCATAATATGCATCAACATAGCCTTATAGTACCCTAAGCTTTCCCGTTTCCAATCTCTGATATACCAAGCCTAATCTCGCAGTCCCTCGTAGATATCATAGCACTCACTTCACTTCTTCCCAATGTTGCTTTCCTGGATTTGACATGAACTGATTTACTGTACTAACTGCATAGCTAATTGAGGCCTATTGCAGACTATAGCATACATAAGTCATCGCACCGCACTAGCATATGGTACTCGAGACATCTCTTGTTCCTCTTCCGGTGATTGTGAACACTGCTTGGAGGATAATTTAAAGTGACCTACCAAAAGAGTGGTGACTAGTCTTGCTTCTGCCATATTGAATTTCTCCAACACCTTTAGAACATAGTTCTCCCAGGATAGCCAAAGTCTGCCTAAGCCTCTGTCTTGAGTGATCTCCATACCTAGATTTTCTTGGCTTTTCCTGAATCCTTTATGTCAAATTCCTTCTTGAGTTGAGCTTTAAACTTTTAAACATGTGTCTTGTTTCTCGTAGCAATCAGCATATCATCCACATATAATAGCAAATATGTTAAATTATCTCTCTGCTTAAAATAGACACAACTATCATACTCATATCAGTTGTATATGGCCTTGATTATGAAAGAGTCGAACCATTTGTACCACTACCTGAAAGACTGCTTAAGTCCATAGAAGGACTTATTTAGAAGACACACCTTATTTGCTTTACCTTCCTGAATATAACCTTTAGGTCGTTTTATGTATATCTTCTCCTTCAGCTCACGTGCAGAAACATTGTTTTGACGTTTATCTGCTCCAACTCTAGATCAAACTGAGCAACTATCGCCAATAACATCCGAGTAGATGTATGCTTGACTACAGGAGAAAAGATCTCATTGTAGTCAATACCCTTTTTCTGAGCATATCCTTTGGCAACTAACCTTGCATGGTACTACTCATTGTCTTTTTTTTGCGAAAGACTCATCTATAACTTGTTACCTTAGAGTCCTTTGAAAAATCGACTAATATTCATGTTTGGTTTCTATCCAAGAACTCCATCTCTTTTTTCATGGTTGTAATCCACTTATCTTGGTCATCTACGTCGATCGCTTCCCTGTAACTATCAGGATCTCCTGTTTTTGTTACTAATGTGAAAGAGACAAGATCATCTTCCCAGCCATATCTTGTTGGTGGCACTGTAACTATGACTGACCACCTTAACGGTCTAGGTTGCTCTTGAATAGCCTCATGTTCGTCTCCATTTGAATCGAAGGAGTCCTCTTCTGACCCTTCAAGCTTTAGGGCTCTCTGAGAACTCAACTTCTTTTTCTTGATTGTTTGTCGAACTGTCTGAAATCCCACCTTGCACTTTATCCTCCGTCTAAATTTTCTTGCAACATTAATTCTTCATTAAAGACCATATCTCTGTTGGTAAAGGCGCTCCTTTTCTCGGATCTCAAAGTCTGAAACTCTTGACTCCTTTGATGAACCCGATGAAAATACACTTTTTAGACTTGTAAGTACTGAACCACTCTCTTATTGGGCACATGTGGTATGTACACCCCGAGTCAAGTAACCAAACATTTAAGTCTTACCTTTTCCTGACTCAGCTATCAAGACATCTTGTGAATCCTCATCTGCTTCTTCGACAACCCCGGTTGATCGACTTTTCACTTGTACTAGCCTCATCAGAATCTTTGTCGCCTTTCCTCTTCAACATCTCCTGATTTTCTTATAATTTTTCTTGATGTGCCCTGGTTTCTTGCAAAAGTAGCAAGAGAAACTTCTAGAAATCTCTGGATCCCTTTTGGCCCCTACTTTTTGATCTCTCCCTCGGCCCTTGACAAACAATCCTGAGGCCTCCTCTGTAGAATCTGTCTTCTTCATTAGCTCATTTTTTTGAAGCATCTGCTTGACATCTTCTAAATTTAAGGTCTCCTTATCATATATGATGGTCGTCGTCAAGTAGTCATAACTTGATGGAAGAGAAGAGAGTAACAGACGAGCTTTGTCTTCTTCTAGCTTGACCTCTAGAGCTAACAAGTCACTTAAAATTCTATAAAAAGCATTGAGATATTGTGGATAAGCGTACTTTCCTTCATCTGAAGGCTGTATAACTGCTTCTTTATGAAGAGCTTGATCGACAAAATCTTCATCATGTAAATGCTCTCCAGCTTATATCAAAGACCAGCAGTTGTCTCATCGTTCATTATGTTGTAGAGGACCTCATCTAATAGCACAGTATGATCGTCGCCTTTGCGCGAAAGTCGATATCGTTCCACTGATCATCTTCCATCTTCGATGGCTTCTTCTTAATACCAAGCAGGGCCTTGTGTGTGCCCTTCTGCACGAGCAACAATGCTACTCACATCATCCACAACAGAAAGTTGGACTTCCTGTCGAATTTCTCCACCTCGAACTTGGTTGCTGTAATATCCCCTATTAATAAACCATATTATTATTTTTAAAAAAAATTTACTTGATTCTACCTATTATTTTATTATTAATAATTAACTTGATTTAGTATCATTATTAATATTATTATTTATTAACTTGAGTTACGGTACAAATTATTTTAAGATAGTAAATGGTATTTTGGCCTTATAATTATATTTAGCATTATTAAGTATTATCATTTTAATTACTAGCTAGTATTTTCCCATTACTATGTTACTAGTATTATTATTGTAGTTACTATTATTGTTAATATTGATATTGTTATTATTCTTGTTCATATTGTATTGTCTTAGTCATTATTATTAATGGGTTTTATTATTATTTTCATTCCAAGCCCAATAAGCTCAGCCCATTCTCCTTTTTTTTGTTTTTTTTCCTTTTTATGCTAAGCCCACATGAGCCAAGTCCACTTCCTTATTTCATCTTTTTCTATTTTTTCTTTAAGCCCAAAAACTAAGCCCGCAAGCCTACTCTCCATTTTTCTTATTCTTCATATTACTTATTTCTTTTAACTAAAGCCCAATAACTTATAACACATTACCATTGAGATTCTTACCCATTAACCCAAACCCAATCCTAATCCTAATCAAAATCCTATCTATCAAATCTTCTTCATTAATCTTAACTAATCCTAATTTAAATCCTAACAAAAATCATATCTAAACCGAATCTCCTTGAGATTTTTAGTAATCTTCAATTCTTATTTGAACTACTAAATTAAGGAATCTAAACCCAATTAGAATTTAGGTTTCTAAAATCTCTAATAACCTATATAAAGACCTAAACCCTTTATTTTTCTTCTAACTCAAGAGAAAACTCTAATCTAAAATCTCTCCACTTCCATCTCTTCCTTCTCCTCAAGCGGATCGTGAACGAAAAGAGCTTCGAGGTACAGAGATTGAGGAGAAAGCAAGGAGGAACAACTCAGGTAAGTAAAAATCAAAGTTTTATGAATTAAAAGTTGATTTAATGTTTCATGATTAGATTTATATTCCCATAAATTTTTCATCTAGAATTCTTGTCTAAGCTCTAAAAAAAAATTAAATTGTGGAACTAGAATTTAAATAATTTATAATGTTTAACTCTTTCCGTGGATCGTTTTCTTTCATTAAAAATATCACCTTGTTTATATAAAATATATAAAAGTCATAAATTATTACACAATTGGAATATAAAAAGAAAAAAAAGAGAATTGTTTGGATCTAATAAATTGCATATTAAAAAATTTTTATTCCAAAAAGAAAATTTTTAGAGCTTAATTTCATCGATCTAAATTAGACATATAGGCTAATCTATCAATACATCAAAACTTAATTTAAAATCCAACTAAAATACATGTGAGGTTAACCCATAATTTTAATTTATATAATTTTTTTCAAATTTTTTAAATAAAGGATTTCAAAAAAAAAAAAAACAGCGGCCGCTGCTCTCGCAGCCTGGCCTTGCCTGGGCCGGTCTGGCCTGGGCAGGGCCTGGCCGAGCCCAGGCCAAGTCTGGCCGGGCCTGCTGGGCCCTGCAACACAAGGCCAGGTTGCCCCGTAAAAAAAAAATCATTAACCGGCAGGACCAAAACCGGGTCTGGCGGGCTGGGCTGTAACAGCCCTTGGGCCTGCTCAAAAGAAAAGAGAAAAAAACAAGAGAGAAAAGAATTCCGGACCAGTCCTGGGCCTGGCCTGGGTCTGGGCTTCTGTTAGAGATATGTAAAAAAAAAGAAAAAAAGAAGAAAGAAAGAAGAATTTTATATTAAAATAATTTATTAAAAATATTAAAAACAAAGAAAAATATAAATAATATCCTACGATACTTCTACTTTCTCTGATAAAAATTTTAGACTAATACCAATATAAATTAAATCAAATCACCAACTTTAAACCATTTCTCCTTAATAGTAAATCTAGACCCATTAAGTATTTTAATGATTTAAAGCCTATTAAAAATCCAACAAAAATTAGAAATTGGTATAAATTAGACCTACTAAATTTATTAAACCTAGAGGATTATATTCCCAACCCCAAACCAATTAAAACCCCTTAAAACTTCTTAAAATATCCTTTTAAAAAATCTAACAATTCCTATCGAATGAACTATGTAAATTTATCGAGGCCTTATGATTTCAGTGCTTTGGACTTGGGATCGAGTTCAGTTGAGTGTTTACTTCTTTGTTTAATTTTATTTAATCGTGTTGTGAGTGTTTCTTTTCTTGTGTAATTTTTATTTAATTGTATTGTGAGAGTTTTACTTCTTTGTTTAGTATTATTTAATTTTGTTGGGAGTGTTTTACTTCTTTGTTTAATTTTATTTAATCGTGTTGTGAGTGTTTTCTTTCCTTCTATAATTCTATTATGTGTATGTGAGTGTTTTCTTTTCCTTCTATAATTCTATTATGTGAGTGTTTTCTTTTCCTTCTATATAATTCTATTTTGTGAGTGTTTGTTTTTGCTTAAATTCCTTATTTACCGTTGTCGGTATTTATTTACATGTTACACTTATCATTTCATGTGACTTTCTATTATATTTTACCGTTTTGATTACTTGTACTACTTCATGAGACATCCATGATTATTCACTTTATTTATATAGTTGATAGGAGCTTGTATCAGTGCCGTTTCATGTATTGGTAGTTTATCGTTGTTGGCTTAGGCCTAGTTTTGATACACCTTAGACTGTGACTTGACTCAGCTCGATCTTGAGGTTGATATAATTGGTATTAGTTATCAGATTTGATATTCATGTATTTGGTGATTATTTCTGACCGAAACTGTTTGGATTTGTGGACAAGTATATATGACGTTTCTAATGATATGAGACAATTTAGAGATACCACAGATAATGGATCAGATGTGATTGATGTTAGACATTTCTGAACTCGATGTTTTATCACCGGGATATTAGTATTCTTGCTAGTTCTTATTTAGTTATTTATCCTTCTGGATTCGAATTTAGTTGTGAGAAAAGTTAGACTGTGCTTGGATTGATCTTGAGTTAGAGTTGATCTGGGATTTATGTTCTTTATAATGAAGCCTGATCTACATTAAGATGAGATTGATGTAGCTAAATTTATAGTTGTGAGTATTTGAGATTTATTTTTAGATGATATTTTGTTGATATAAAATATCAGAAGTAGATATTCTAGACCATATGTTGTTTGAGGATGATTTCCTTACTTCGTTATGATTTCAGTATCTGTTGGCTTATTGATCTCGAGGATATACCATGTGCTTCATGTTTAGTTATTGATCAATTCAGTTATGGAGATAGAGTTATTATGAGAGTGATTTCATTGATATCGGTGATCATATTATATGTTCAGAGTTTTATGGCAAGCTATTGAGATTCGGATATACCAGTGATTTAAAGGATGGATATGTCGATGACTTTGAGGATCTGAGTTGATTATATACTTTGCCGGATTATTCTATTCATGACAGCAAGTCATTACTCCCCTGAATATTGATTTGCCTAGGAAACTTGATTGATTATACATGATATCTACCTGATAACTATCATGTCCATGTTACCATTAATTGCTGGGAAAATATTGTTACACGGTAACAACACTTTCATGTTATACTTGTTAGATATTCTTGTTATATCGGTATCCTATTCATTGATATTATATATTCCTATTACACCGGTATCCTGATTACACATGTTGTTATTGTTACCGTGACTACCACCGAGTTATCCCAGTGATTCAAGTAACATGCACATAATGTAATCTTGATAAACTAATAACATGATATTAAACAACTTACACTGGGATTTGGGAGATTGATGGAGGAGACGACGTCTGTACTTTGGGTGGACCTAGGATTTAGATTGCGCAGCCGAAAGAGGGTTCCACTGCAGGGTTCTCGTGGGGTGACTAGCACCCCGTCCTGTTCTTGTTCCTATTATACATGTTCCTGACTACCTTGCGATAGGTCCCGGTTCAGCGCCAGGGGTCTGGGTCGTGGTCTTGGGTATGCACGGGACCCACCTAAAACATAGACAATGTCTCCAACCGATCAGTTTTAATAACTGAGGACCTCGATTGGCATGTGTAGTAGGCGTAGTATGGGATGCGTCTATTACATGTGGCAATTGGTGTTCGCTAACATAATTAATAATTAATGTATTGTGACTGACCGTGATCACCCGACTGTACGTATATATAACTATGATAGATATATGATTGTACACATGACCAGACTGTATACCAGATTAGTGTCATATGCTAGGTTACATATCTTGACATTACTTGTTTTCTTTTATCATGATATCCGTTATATATCGTTCATAGCTTTATTCTTGATATTGATTATTTTTGTTATCTTTTATTCATTATCATATTGTTATTGCTTACATTGTTATTATACATGAAAACCTTCCTCTTTACACACACTCATTAGGTCGCTTCTGACGACCCTAGATTCGCATGTCCAGTGTATTAGACATCTTCTTATATTGTTCAGGTGTTTGTGTGATCATACGCGTTATGAGGAGCTGGAGTCTCTCTTTTCTTAATTTTAGGTATTCTTGCTCTTTTATTCCTGTTATTTCCCGATTCTATCTTTATCGCATCCAGTTGCCATTTTCTTTCCTTTATTCATCTGCCACATTGTGTTAGATATTTATATGTCATATTACAGTGATATTGATTTATCGTAGTAGATTTTGTAGCTTGTTTAGGTTACTTTAGGCTTAGCGTATGTGTTGGGTATTTTTCTCGCGTACATACGTTGCCGACCTTCCTCGCGACTGCGTTTCCGCGTATTTTGGGAAGGGGGCATGACAGTTGCCGTGATCGTCTTGCTAGCCATTGCTTTCATACCAATTGTTTGATTATCACCGATCAAAAAACATAGAAACACGAGTTGCAGGCTAGGCAGCGTAAGCGTAAAAGATCTACCACTAGCAAGCAATTTAAACTAAAACACCACACAACCAAAAAAAATACCAGATTTAATGTGGTTCGGCAATGTGCCTATGCCCACGGGGAGGAGGGAAGAAATCTTTATTGAAAACAAAGAAGAAAATGCAAGAGTTACAAGAAGATCTCTCTCTCTTTCACAACTCTCAATGGTGAAAATCTGAAAATCTTTTGAATCTTGACACACCTTTAAAAGGTCATCCCCAAGGGGTTTATATAGGCACTTATGATAATTCTAATTTAATACAAACTCTAACAACCAAATCAGCACCGCCTCAGAGAAATAGGAAACCCTGATTCAAACCAAAACAGGAAACAGAACTGTATTAGAAAACTGCCAGAACTCGATATTAGTCGACTAGGGCAAATCATTAGTCGACTAATACCAAGTATTAGTCGACTATACTCAGAACCAAGTCGATTACTGTAATACAATCTGAGAATCCAACTTTCTGTTACGGGGCCTAGTCGACTATACAAAAGTATCAGTCGACTAGCCCAAGACCTAGTCGACTAATAAGACCTATTAGTTGACTAATAACATACGCAATGTCTGTTCATGTCCGTGCTTGATTTGTGAACCTTGTAACACCTCTACCAGAACCTGAATTCTTCTCCAATGAAAATGAGGCACTCCAAATGCTAACATTCTCCTCCTCCATCCTCCTTCAATTTCACCAAATTTTCCTTTCAATTTTAGACTCGCAACTTAAGTCGAGTCATTCTTGTAGCTCTGCCAATCGCTTTAGTGATTAAACACTGTTAGTTGTTTATGCCTCCAGCACTACTTACACCACTTGTTTGTGCGCTTAGTTATAATGCTACCTTATAATATATTTATGATTATGAAGAGTTTGAAATAGTTGATGTGATATATGTTCCTGAGATGCTTTAGATACTTGCAAAATGTCTGACATATGATAATCCTTTTACTGCATTATGAGTGATATTGGATATGATCCTGATACCTTAATATTGATACTGATTACTGATACTGACATTAAACACTGATTCACTACTAACTTGATTGAAAGTATGATTGATACCTGACTGTATACCAAACTTGGTATTAACACCTGATACGGTACCATGATTCCTGACTCAAGACAAATACTCCTGATTCACTCCTAATTCGGTAATGTGAATTCGGAACAGATTAAATTACAAGATTCATCGATATTACTTTTACGGGATATTATTGTTCTCCTAAATACTGTACTCCTAAATCCTGAATAAAGATATACTCTTGTTACTGTTATATGACATGTGAAATTAAGTGCCACATGGACCTAAGTGCTATACAGAGAAAGGTGTCATAGGAGCCACCTCTAGAAATCCCCAGGGCCACCACTGGAATCTCACATCTCTCCTGTTCTTGTTATTCCCCGTAAATCGGTATCATGAAGCCAACTGAAAATAATCCTGAATATATTTAATAATATACAACTTACACCGAGGTGGGAGTAACTGATGGCTTTCAATATGTTTACGTGTTTATAGTGGCTTACACAACTCCTGTTCTGGATTCACCTGAGGCCCCAAGGGACTGGGTGGGGTGTACTGGCACCCCTGTCCTGATGTCATTCCTATTTTAAGGGCATACAAATAAAACCTTCGGCTTAGCGGCCGGTTTTGGAGGCCAGACCCAGATACTCCTGAGGTCGTTATCCTAGGAATGCACATGCCCACTATGAATATGGTTCGTTGACAGTCCCATCAGTTTCCAATTACCAATCTCGTTCTACTCCAATGTGAATATATGTGAATTAGGACACTAGAGCATGTACCTAAACATCTGAGTAGGACAAGTCTTAAAAAGAGTAATAATAATATGGCTGATATGGCCAAATTCCTGATCATACCAACTCTATCTACATAAGGACACCAGTGATATGGATATATCTAACATACTGACATAGCATCACATGTACATGACATTATTTGTTATCACATAACATTTGTTTTATATTTCGATGCCGTATCTGATTTATTTACATATATGTTAAGCCATATTGCACTTTCTATACACTTGTACTTATGTTTGCACGCTATTTGGCTTTTTATTTTATACTCGTTTGGTTGCTTTTCTGACAACCCCTGGACCTACATGTTCAAATACTGGAGTTTGGACTATGATGGACTTTTTTCACTAACCAGAGTGCGCAGCAGAAGCGTGATGTTTTAGTAGCAGATCCTCCCAACCTATTTTTTTTGGATGGTTCTCGAGAATTCCTATTGCAGCTTGTGAGCCTTTTCTAGTTCATTCTATTCCACTTGTAAAATTCATATTTTGTCCTATCAGTTCATGTACAAACTTTTGTATTCTGAAGTAAATTGACTATGTACTTGTACTGTAAAGTTGGAATATATATTACCACTACACTTTGTACTCTGACTATTGTACTGTGTTGATGCTTAGCGTGAATACGTACGGGTATTATACTCTACGTATATACGTTGCAGTGGCGTTTCCATACCCGTTGGGGCGGGCATTACAGGTTGGTATCACAACTTAAGTTTTGCAACCTTCAACACAACCAGTCAATGAGTCATGATTATACATTCTAATTACAAGTACATAGTTATTCAGTCCATCCTCATCTTCCTTGATATTCTTTTTCTTAACTCCTAAATCCTATCCATTTTTCCATTTCCAGTTTTCCAAAAATCATCTTGGTTATAGAGAGATAAGGTATTATAGTTAGGAATTAGAAAGAGTCCTACTACGTCTTGAGAGAATTCTAGTATCCTTCCACATGACTTTAGAAAAGAAAATACAACTTTCCTGGGATTTTTGTAAGAAGTAATGGAAATAACAAATGGAGTTCACCCTGTGACGCTAGTTTTATCATTTGATGATTTCGATCGAGTATAGTACCTTATGTCAAGTTGCTTTACCGCTTACATGTTATTTCCCTTATATGGATGAATAACCACAAGGAATAGAATCTATCGAATAAGTACCCTATAAGAAGCTATAAAGAAAATACAAGAAAGGTATATGTAGGTAGTAAGCCCTGTTATATTTAATTTGAAGTATTGTTATACTTACTACCCCTATATTGTGATCGATTATAAAAAGAAGAAATCTCCCATCAATCAAAATTGTAGTTTATTGGGACATGCAAATTTATCAAGTGAAAGAAGAAAGTACCGATAGGTAGTAAAAAGTGCATATTTATCATCACATTTACCATCATATTTCCCTATTTATTCTTTTATTAAGCACTGCTACTAATGTTTTATTGTTTAATGTGTGCAGGCCTTGAGTAATTAAAAAAATAAAGAAATAAAGCACAAGTGAAGCCCAAAAGCCCAAGAACCCCACAAGCCCACATGCAAAATTAATTGTAGTAATTTAGAAGTTTTTACTTTATCTAACCTAATCTAAACTTGAATTTTAAAATCTAAGGGAGGAAGAGGAAGGATAAAATAGAACTCATAATTGCTAAAAGGAGGAGGAGACGGATAAGATGGACTTCTACTTAAACCTAGTTGCTTGCAATACAAGGATAAAGATAAGAGGGGAGAAAAGCTTAAAGATAAAGAATAAATCCTTTTATAAATTTGGATTTGTAATAACTTGCTTCCCAAGTTATCTCGAGTTCTCAAGATAGAAGGTTTGAATATAAAATCCAGAAGGAGGAGCCCAGATGAAGGGACCAGAAGAGCCCACGCAAAAAAGCGCGTGGCCATTGGCTACGCAATTGCCGCGAAAACGCGGCTATGGCCGCGTTTCCGCGGCCATTTGGATAAGTCTGGTTACGAGGTTTCATGGGAGAGTTGTACTGGGACTCTACTTCCTATATCTCCTATAAATGCCCCTGCAGAGCAACAGAGAGGGGGGATCCAGAGACTGAAGCTTAGGATTTTTCTTTAGATTTTTCCTCTTTCTGAAATTTCTTGTATTTTCGTTTTTGTTATTTGAAAAAGAATATTTTGAAGAAGGAGAGGAGCTTTGTAATTGGTCAGTGATATCCAATAAGAGGTTACTCCTTCTTTGTAATTCAATTCAGTTTTTCTGCTTAGATTAATTATTTTTTCTTCTTTTTGTTTTCATGCAATTTTTCTTATTCAATATAAAAATTGAAAATAAAATAAAATAAATGAATAGCTAAATTAGACCTATAGTTTGCTAAACTCTCGATCAACCCTAGTTTAGTTTAAAAGGTGAATTGATTGATATCTATTATTGTTAGAAACCCTAGGATTAAAATGATCTTCTTGAAGATGAATCGATGATTAGGTTTACTTGAATTTAGGTTGCAATTTTTAAATTATTCTTCATAGTTCATACTTAAAAACTTTGATAGCATAATTTTAAGTAAAAAAAACTTCTCTTATGCTATGTTTTGAAATTAGGATGAACGAATGTTTAATCTTTATTAGTGCACCCTAGTTAGGGTTCCAACATCATTCATCTTGCTTGATTCTCAATTAATAACCTAGGATGGATGCTTCTTCTTTCAATATGATATTCACTCTTTGAGACTAATACTATGGGTTGTGGTAGATGTTTAGTAAACTATACTTCTTAAACTTGATCAAATCTAATCAATCTCTCTTTTTTCTTTTCCAAGCGAATTACAGAGAAGATCGTTCCGAAATGCTCCCATCGCATCCTTCCCTGTGGATCGACCCGTCTAGCCTTTGCTACGCGGTTATCTTGAAACGAGACTAAGATTTTCTAAACTATCTACAATACAATTTCTCATTTCAATCAAAATTTTGGCACCATTGCCGGGGAAGGAACGACACGATATTCTCAAAATCTAATTATTCTTTTTCTTTCTGTTTGCAGGATCAGAGAACAGGAACTATAACTGTAGCAAGGGACATATAGCAACTCTGTGCCTCTGCTCTAGAAGGCAGAGCAACAGAACCTACTATCTAGCCACGCAAATGCGGCCATAGCCGCGTTTCCATGGCAGTAGTAGTGAACTACTGACTGAGTTTTTGCAGGTTGCTGCAAATTGTAGTATTCTGTTTACTGCTTTGATAAATTGTCTCTGTGATCAACCTGCATACTGCTAACTAATTAACAGTAACCTATTGGTTGATTAATAAAAAAAAATTTAGACTCTTGCATCATAGGCACGTGTCTATTTAAATTTTCTTAATTTCTATTAAAGAGTGCTGGCGACAAGGTACGTTCGCATTGCATACAGACTAGGAAACACCTTTGGCTGATTTACTATTTTTGAGTGAATACTTGTCTATTGCTTTACACGTGCACTAAATTAATTTAAGGGCAAATCCCATAAACAAGATAAGGTTGGGATTTCATCACCCTTCCTTGGCCCACAAATCATCTCCGCCACACTCACAACCCTAACCCTAAAATAAAAATTGACTAGATGTTGGCCTTAGGTTAACTCTGACTCATTAGGAGATTGGCTGAAGGAGGAAGTTATTCGAAATTAACTCTTGCCAAATTGGTGCCTAGGAAGGGGATTAAGGGCCCGAAAGCCCGAAGATCGGTGGTTACTTAATTAAGGAACGTCTTTGACGGATAACCTCCCACCGATCTTGCCACCTACCTGGCCGATTAACTTGTGGTTAAGGTCAGCAATATACCTCCTAAAGACAATCTAAAGCTAGGAGTCATCTAGGTCAAGGCTTACCCTAGAATAGGATTATTGATTATTTTTCTCTTTCTTGATTGATTGGGTGAACTTGTTTGTTAACTGTGCATGTCAGCTTGGTCGAGAGACCCATTCACATCTAGACTAACTAGGACCAGTTCACCACCCGAACAAAAACCCGATTCACATATGGCACAACCACCATCACTGCAAGATAGGTTCTATCCTATTAGGACCTCTCTTCCATCTTGCATTCAGTTACCCGATGAAGGGTTGACCATTTGAGCTCAAACTACAATTCATTAACACTCTTCCCAAATTTCATGGACTTGAATCCGAGGATGCATACTTTTTCATAAGAGAATTTGAAGAAGTATGTCTAATGATGAAAATACCCAGCCTAGGAGTTGATGCCATCAAATTACGGTTTATCCCATTCTTTTTGAAAGACTTAGCAAAGAAATGGTTATACAGTCTAGAGGCCGGTTCCATATCCTCATGGGATAATTTCGTCAAAGCCTTCTTAAAGAAGCTTTACCCCGTTCATAAGACTGCACTAATTAAGAAAAGCATCTTGCAGTTTAAGCAAATAGCCAATGAACCTTTTTGGAAGTACTTCGAACGTTTTAAGGACTTCCTTGACCAATGCCCTCACCATGGGATAGAGAAATGGCGACTTTGCCAAGCTCATTATGATGAATTAGAATATCAAACAAAAATCCTATTAGAATCCATGTGCCAAGGAGGATTTTTAAAAAAGAACGAAGATGAAGGATGGTTATTATATGAAGAATTGGCTGATAATACCATTCAATGGGAACCAACTCCAGAAAAATTTAGGACTAATGACCCTAACTCTTCTAAAGGAGGTGTCCATTCCATTGAGGCTAACATAGCTACTGAAGCTAAACTAGCTGTTGCGATGTGAAGACTAGAAGCTCTTGAAACTAAAGAACTAGTCTCAGTGAACCAAGCCAGCCCAACACCTTCGGCGGGCTGTACTTATTGTTAAGACATGAACCATGTGTTCGAGGAATGTCCCGTCTTTAGCTCATCAAACCTTGCCCGAGCATATAAGTGCGACCTTCACAAGGCCCGCTAACAATCCATATTCGTCCGCCTATAATTCTGGTTAGAGAAATCACCCAAATTTCTCATGGGGCCCAAACAACAATGATCACACAAGGCCCAAATTCTCCAACAATTTTCAACAATCTCCTTATCAACAAAATTATCCCAACCAAAATCCTCCACCTTCTTTCCAAAATTCACATATGGAAACAAGACTCTCCAATATGGAAAGAAAGGTGGACACTCTAGTTAAGAGCCAAGACACATTAGCTCAAGTCTTGACTAGAATAGAGATGCAACTAAATCAACAAGAAAGACAAAAGGGAACTCTTCCAAGTCAATTATTACCAAACCCTAGGAATCCTAGGCAAGCCAATGAGGCTCAAGACCCAAACCAATGTAATTTGGTTCATACATTGAGATCAGGGAAACAAGTTGATAATCAAGTATCCATGCTACATGACCCAGCTCAATTGTCCATTCCATCTAGTGCCACTCCATCTCCACAAAACTCCAAAGAAACTGAAGTTGATAAGTCAGCAAAACAAGTGCACCAACCTATAGCCCCATTTTCAAATAGGCTTAGGAGTAATAATAATGCATATATGGAGATACTACTCGAGGTGTTAATCAAGTTAGGCTTAATATATCACTTCTTGATGCAATCCAACAGGTCCTTAGTTATGCCAAATTCCTTAAGGACATGTGCACCAAGAAAAGAAAGATAAATGTGCCTAAGAAGGTTTTTCTAGCCACTAACATTAGTGAGCTATTGTCCAACAAGATCCCAGTCAAGTACAAGGACCCTGGTTGCCCCACCATTTCTTGCACAATAGGTCGAGCTGAAATTAGTCGAGCACTCCTCGATTTAGGAGCAAGCATTAATTTGCTTCCCTTCTCCGTATATCAGCAACTTGGCTTAGGCGAACTCAACCCAACTCAAGTTACAATCCAATTAGCTGATCGATCAATTAAAGTTCCAAAGGGAGAAATCAATGATGTCCTTATACGTGTAGGAGAATTCATTTACCCAGTCGATTTTATTGTTTTAGAGACACAACCTGTGTCTAATTCTAGGTCCCAAACTCCCATCATCTTAGGACATCCGTTCCTAGCAACCGCTAACGCAATCATAAATTGTAGAAACGGATCCATGAGATTGACTTTTGGAGACATGACCAAGGAAGTCAATGTTTTCAACTTAGGTAAACACCCCTACGACATAAATGACCTACCCTTTAAGGTCAACTTCATTGAAAATATGACTAGTGAGTACAAAGAGGAGATCATACTAGAATCAAAGGATGAGGAAGAGTTAGAATCTAGTGATCTAAACCTTAATGAGATTGAGTGCGCACCCAGTCCAAGTTCTATAGAGATGGAGAATTTAAGCTTAACACCTACACCTATCGAGCCACCTCCTTCCTTGGAGTTAAAAACCTTGCCTAAACATCTTAAGTACGCCTACCTTGGCGAACAAGAGACGTTACCAGTCATAGTTGCCTCCAATTTGACTAATAGGCAAGAGGAAGACCTATTGGCAACCCTTAGGAGACATAGGGAAGCCATTGGTTGGACTATGGCCGATATCAAGGGACTAAGCTCTAACATAGTCCAGCATAGAATCCATCTAAATGAAGGGGTTAAACCAAAGAGGGACCCACAGTGTATGTAACGCCCCGATCCTGGCGGATACGGAGTCATTACTGCAACGTATATACGCAAGTCAGAAGTACCTTCACGTATATACGCTAAGCATCAGTACAGGCAAGAATCAGAGTATGAAAGCAAGTGGTGCATTATACATTCCAACACATGAGTACAATTACAAAGTTATCACCAGAGGTGATCCAATATTACATGAATATTACATCACTGACATGCGCAATTGCGAGATTACAAGGAAGTATACAAGAATGAATAGTATAAAGGCACTCACGAGTTTACAAAAGGAAAACTCGAGAGGCACACAAGGGGGCCTGGAAGGATGGAGCTCTGAACGGTCTGCTGAAGATCCACGCTACCGCTGTGCCACTCTGATCAGCAACTGGGAGAATCCACACGCTCCAAGTTCTGACATGCTCCAAGCTCCATGACCTGGACATAAGGATCCAGGGGAGTCAGATGAAACTCCCCAGGCGAGTGTGATACAAATGCCAGGTGGCGAGCAAGGGTAAGTACATGTATAGCAGTAAGACTGAATAAAGCTAAGAACGAGCAAATCTGATTGTATACGCTTAAGTCACGGTCTCATGAGACTAGTACATCGAAGGAATAATCCAAACAAGGAAACCCTCATATATATACCTTTATCTCATGTTACCGTAATCCAAGCGTATAGAATCAGAGTCACAAGGTAGTCATAACAGGAATACATAACAAGAGTACATAACGGGAGTCGTAACAGGAATCATAACAGGCATCACAACAGGAGTCCAAAACAGGTGCCATAACAAGAATCATAACAGGCAAAACAGGAATCATAACAAGCATCATAACAGGTATGACAGGAGTCTTATGTTATTATTACTCGTCTGACTCATATATCTAGGTATGTGTCCTGGTGTACATCCCAACACACATACATCCATATATAAGCAAGCTGAGGGTTGTTAACGGAAGCAGATGGAGAACTGATGGCACTTCTTATAGTAGTTCCCATACACCTGGGACCAGCTTGGAGGCCCTAAGTCCCCCTAACACGCATCTCCTGTGGGCCCAAAGTCCCACTAACACGAATCGTCAATATTTTATTCCATTACTATAAGCAAGGCATCATTCCGGCATCCATCACTTCCTCCCATTCCCCGTGCAAGTTGTAGCTTATCAATATTATCAAATTACGGGAATAACAGGTCATAACAGGAATAGCCCTACAGATTCAAGAGGTGGCCCCCACAGATTCAAGAGGTGGCCCCCACCGAGTAGGGTGTGGCACTTTGCTCTGTGTGGCACTTTGTTCTGAGGGGATGGATTCTAGAGGTGGCCCCCACAGATTCAAGAGGTGGCCCCCACCGAGTATGGTGTGGCACTTTGCTCTGTGTGGCACTTAGTTCCATACAGGATAACAAGGCAGGATTCCCGTAAACATGATAATCACAAGTCAAGTAGATCATGCTGGGTGTCAAGAGATAGCATGACAGGATGATGATATTAGCAGGTGACAAGACATGTCAAGAGATTGATATAGTCAGGTGGCAAGTCATGTTATATCAAGGGGTCTTGCCAAATAGTAGAATGTCTGGTGATGGAATAATGTTAGAACGCAATCAAAGAAAGTATAAGTACAAGTCGATCAAATGAAATGGGAAAACCAAGAAGAAAGCGAGAACACTCGCATAATCAATGAAATGGGAAAGCCAAGACGATAGCGAGAACACTCGCCTAAATCACCGAAATTGCCGAAAGGTCCGAAATCCATGCAACTCGGAACGCGTCCTAAAGCACAGGTAGACGCGGGTTTTGAGAGTGAGACGCGAGGGTCGCAGACGCGGGAGTTAGCGTCGCGAGAAATAGCAGACACGGGAATAGCAGACGCGGGGTTCGCGTTGCAAGAATGGCAGACGCGGGAATAACAGACGCGGGGTTCGCGTAGCAAGAATGGCAAACGCGGGAATAGCAGACGCGAGAAATAACATTGCGTTGCCAAGGTGCCACAACGCGAGGCTCGAGGCCTGCGTTTAAGTCAGGGCATGAGAATGCGGACGCGAGGATAAACTCCGCGTCACGCCAATATAAATAGAACACAGACGCGAGCTTTAGCTTCGCGTCGTGTTGACGTGAGAAGGACGCAGACGCGAGTATGGCTCCGCGTTGCATCAATACAATAACGCGAAGGCCGCGTTAAGGGATGGCCTAAACGCAGGAGGTAAACTCTGCGTTTTAACCGAAGGGATGGTCCAACTCCAAATCCAAACCATTAAATGGTGGAAGTGGAATACATATCGACCCGACGAAGGGAAGTTCGGCCCCAATCCAAAAGGAGGGTACCGGCCCTAAGTCTTGCCAACGGAGAAGAACGCGGCCCCAATCCAAAAGGAGGGACCGGTCCTAAGTCGTGCCAACGGAGAAGAACGCGGCCCCAATCCAAAAGGAGGGGCCGGCCCTTGAAGTTTGGTGGTGGGATGATGGTTTGGTGAAGGCTTTTGATGGTGGTGGTATTTTTTTGGAGAAGGTAAAGGAAAGGTGGAAGCTTTGGTGGAGTTTTGGAATTTGTGGTGGTTTCCATGGAGATGGAGGAGGAAGAAGATGAAGGTAAGGAGTTGGAGAAGTTGTAGTGGTGGTTGTTGTGGTGGAGATGAAGGAGGAGTTGGTGGAGGTTAAGGCTTTGGTGAAGGGAAAGAAGAGAAAATGAAATGAAATGAAGAAGGAAAGGTATTTATAGGATTTGGAATTGTGAAGGTGATGCCAAAAATGTAAAAGAGAGGGGGTTTTTGTAAAAGAGTGGGATGAGGTGTTTCTCTTGGCCAATTATGGCTTGCCAAGGTGAGGGGTGAGGTGGAGATATTTGTGGTGGAGTGTTGGAGAAGCTTGGAGAAGCTTATGGTGGAAGCTTGGAGAAACTTAGGGTGGAAGGAAAGGAATAAAGAAAATGGGAAAAGGAAAAGAAAATGGAAAAGAGAAGATAATCTCTTGGAAGAGAAAATGAAAATAATTATAGTGGCGGATTCCCGGGATTCGGATGCGGATGCGGAAAACTTTCGGAAAAATACCGAAATCGTCCCGAAATCAAGTATCTCGGAACGACCCGCAATAATTATCAAAAATCAAGAATATTATACTAAGAATCATAGTGAAATCTGTTTTAAGAAATAATTTATAGTTTTAAAATTAAAAATCCCGGAATCAGTCAAGATACCGACTTCGGTGGAATTTTCATAAATTCATAAAATCCTCAGAAAAAGTATTTAGGTAAGAAGTATGATTCTAAGAGGAAATGTCTAAAGACTCTTCGAGAAATTCCAATCTGTTTGTAAATTAAAAATCCGGGAATCGATCAGCGGCACTGGTCGACACCGGTTTTGAAGATTTTCAATTTAATTCAGGAAAATTCTAGAAATTCATATAAAATCTAAAATATTGGAAAATGATATTTAAAACTGAAATCAGTCAAATACAGGAAGTAAATAAATAAATAAAAAATACGATCAAAAAACTGAATACGCGACTAAGTACGTATTCCGGGAATGGGGTATTACAATCCATCCACCTTACAAAAAATTGCGTCCTCGCAATTTCGATAAGGGGCAAATTGAACACAAAGGGGACATGGGTGGAATTTATACCAATTACGATATGAAGCACTATAGGTAGGGCTCTCAAGTCGACTGAACAGTAATCAGAATATAGACACCTCCTGCACTTCCGGCTGTATAAATCTTCGAACAATGCCGAATAATACTGACTGATGACACAACTTTGCAATAGAATTCCAGTTGTACTGCATACTTGATAGCCCTCCGAGAATAAGCCAGAATATTGAAGATAAAGAAAACCCTGATAGTCCTGAGCATAATAAAGAAGACCGATAATTAAGAATCCCGAATACCAGGCATCAATCATTCTGAAAGATATGGCCGAGAATATAGAATGTCCGTAGAGAATCCCGAGTACTGACTTCTGAAAGATAACCCGATCGGGATCAATTCTGAGAATACCGAGCTTCATAGAGTTGGCCGAATAGATCACATAATAGCTTCATTTAGAACCAGCCACTACCTTTCTAGTCTATCATATCTTAATGTTGGTATAAGGGCTTCATAAAACCAAAACAGGAGATATATGGAAGGGATTAGGAATCAAAGGAAAGATGATCAAGAAAAATAGATAACTCTGCACTTGTAGTTGGAATGTATAACCAAGACTCAAGCATTCTGGACGTACTGAGGAAGTGAGAGCCTAGGCTCTGATACCATCCTGTAACGCCCCGATCCTGGCGGATACGGAGTCATTACTGCAACGTATATACGCAAGTTAGAAGTACCTTCACGTATATACGCTAAGCATCAGTACAGGCAAGAATCAGAGTACGAAAGCAAGTGGTGCATTATACATTCCAACACATGAGTACAATTACAAAGTTATCACCAGAGGTGATCCAATATTACATGAATATTACATCACTGACATGCGCAATTGCGAGATTACAAGGAAGTATACAAGAATGAATAGTATAAAGGCACTCACGAGTTTACAAAAGCAAACTCGAGAGGCACACAAGGGGGCCTGGAAGGATGGAGCTCTGAACGGTCTGCTGAAGATCCACGCTACCGCTGTGCCACTCTGATCAGCAACTGAGAGAATCCACACGCTCCAAGTTCTGACATGCTCCAAGCTCCATGACCTGGACATAAGGATCCAGGGGAGTCAGATGAAACTCCCCAGGCGAGTGTGATACAAATGCCAGGTGGCGAGCAAGGGTAAGTACATGTATAGCAGTAAGACTGAATAAAGCCAAGAACGAGCAAATCTGATTGTATACGCTTAAGTCACGGTCTCATGAGACTAGTACATCGAAGGAATAATCCAAACAAGGAAACCCTCATATATATACCTTTATCTCATGTTACCGTAATCCAAGCGTATAGAATCAGAGTCACAAGGTAGTCATAACAGGAATACATAACAAGAGTACATAACGGGAGTCGTAACAGGAATCATAACAGGCATCACAACAGGAGTCCAAAACAGGTGCCATAACAAGAATCATAACAGGCAAAACATGAATCATAACAAGCATCATAACAGGTATGACAGGAGTCTTATGTTATTATTACTCGTCTGACTCATATATCTAGGTATGTGTCCTGGTGTACATCCCAACACACATACATCCATATATAAGCAAGCCGAGGGTTGTTAACGGAAGCAGATGGAGAACTGATGGCACTTCTTATAGTAGTTCCCATACACCTGGGACCAGCTTGGAGGCCCTAAGTCCCCCTAACACGCATCTCCTGTGGGCCCAAAGTCCCACTAACACGAATCGTCAATATTTTATTCCATTACTATAAGCAAGGCATCATTCCGGCATCCATCACTTCCTCCCATTCCCCGTGCAAGTTGTAGCTTATCAATATTATCAAATTACGGGAATAACAGGTCATAACAGGAATAGCCCTACAGATTCAAGAGGTGGCCCCCACAGATTCAAGAGGTGGCCCCCACCGAGTAGGGTGTGGCACTTTGCTCTGTGTGGCACTTTGTTCTGAGGGGATGGATTCTAGAGGTGGCCCCCACAGATTCAAGAGGTGGCCCCCACCGAGTATGGTGTGGCACTTTGCTCTGTGTGGCACTTAGTTCCATACAGGATAACAAGGCAGGATTCCCGTAAACATGATAATCACAAGTCAAGTAGATCATGCTGGGTGTCAAGAGATAGCATGACAGGATGATGATATTAGCAGGTGACAAGACATGTCAAGAGATTGATATAGTCAGGTGGCAAGTCATGTTATATCAAGGGGTCTTGCCAAATAGTAGAATGTCTGGTGATGGAATAATGTTAGAACGCAATCAAAGAAAGTATAAGTACAAGTCGATCAAATGAAATGGGAAAACCAAGAAGAAAGCGAGAACACTCGCATAATCAATGAAATGGGAAAGCCAAGACGATAGCGAGAACACTCGCCTAAATCACCGAAATTGCCGAAAGGTCCGAAATCCATGCAACTCGGAACGCGTCCTAAAGCACAGGTAGACGCGGGTTTTGAGAGTGAGACGCGAGGGTCGCAGACGCGGGAGTTAGCGTCGCGAGAAATAGCAGACACGGGAATAGCAGACGCGGGGTTCGCGTTGCAAGAATGGCAGACGCGGGAATAACAGACGCGGGGTTCGCGTAGCAAGAATGGCAAACGCGGGAATAGCAGACGCGAGAAATAACATTGCGTTGCCAAGGTGCCACAACGCGAGGCTCGAGGCCTGCGTTTAAGTCAGGGCATGAGAATGCGGACGCGAGGATAAACTCCGCGTCACGCCAATATAAATAGAACACAGACGCGAGCTTTAGCTTCGCGTCGTGTTGACGTGAGAAGGACGCAGACGCGAGTATGGCTCCGCGTTGCATCAATACAATAACGCGAAGGCCGCGTTAAGGGATGGCCTAAACGCAGGAGGTAAACTCTGCGTTTTAACCGAAGGGATGGTCCAACTCCAAATCCAAACCATTAAATGGTGGAAGTGGAATACATATCGACCCGACGAAGGGAAGTTCGGCCCCAATCCAAAAGGAGGGTACCGGCCCTAAGTCTTGCCAACGGAGAAGAACGCGGCCCCAATCCAAAAGGGGGACCGGTCCTAAGTCGTGCCAACGGAGAAGAACGCGGCCCCAATCTAAAAGGAGGGGCCGGCCCTTGAAGTTTGGTGGTGGGATGATGGTTTGGTGAAGGCTTTTGATGGTGGTGGTATTTTTTTGGAGAAGGTAAAGGAAAGGTGGAAGCTTTGGTGGAGTTTTGGAATTTGTGGTGGTTTCCATGGAGATGGAGGAGGAAGAAGATGAAGGTAAGGAGTTGGAGAAGTTGTAGTGGTGGTTGTTGTGGTGGAGATGAAGGAGGAGTTGGTGGAGGTTAAGGCTTTGGTGAAGGGAAAGAAGAGAAAATGAAATGAAATGAAGAAGGAAAGGTATTTATAGGATTTGGAATTGTGAAGGTGATGCCAAAAATGTAAAAGAGAGGGGGTTTTTGTAAAAGAGTGGGATGAGGTGTTTCTCTTGGCCAATTATGGCTTGCCAAGGTGAGGGTGAGGTGGAGATATTTGTGGTGGAGTGTTGGAGAAGCTTGGAGAAGCTTATGGTGGAAGCTTGGAGAAACTTAGGGTGGAAGGAAAGGAATAAAGAAAATGGGTAAAGGAAAAGAAAATGGAAAAGAGAAGATAATCTCTTGGAAGAGAAAATGAAAATAATTATAGTGGCGGATTCCCGGGATTCGGATGCGGATGCGGAAAACTTTCGGAAAAATACCGAAATCGTCCCGAAATCAAGTATCTCGGAACGACCCGCAATAATTATCAAAAATCAAGAATATTATACTAAGAATCATAGTGAAATCTGTTTTAAGAAATAATTTATAGTTTTAAAACTAAAAATCCCGGAATCAGTCAAGATACCGACTTCGGTGGAATTTTCATAAATTCATAAAATCCTCAGAAAAAGTATTTAGGTAAGAAATATGATTCTAAGAGGAAATGTCTAAAGACTCTTCGAGAAATTCCAATCTGTTTGTAAATTAAAAATCCGGGAATCGATCAGCGGCACTGGTCGACACCGGTTTTGAAGATTTTCAATTTAATTCAGGAAAATTCTAGAAATTCATATAAAATCTAAAATATTGGAAAATGATATTTAAAACTGAAATCAGTCAAATACAGGAAGTAAATAAATAAATAAAAAATACGATCAAAAAACTGAATACGCGACTAAGTACGTATTCCGGGAATGGGGTATTACAGTGTAGGCTAAACCCTCTCATGCAAGAGGCTGTACAAGGCGAAATAATGAAACTGTTGGATAATGGGATCATTTATCCCAATTCCGATAGCCAATGGGTCAGCCCAGTACACGTGGTCCCTAAGAAGTCTAGTTTTACTGTGGTGAAAAATGACAAGTAAGAGTTAGTGCAAACACGACTACCTACCAAGGTTCGAGTATGCATAGACCATCACAAGTTGAACGCCGCTACTAGAAAAGACCATTTCCCCTCCCATTTATCGACCAAATGCTGGAACGATTAGCGGGCCATGAGTATTACTATTTCTTGGACGGTTACTCAGGGTATAACCAAATCCTAATAGCCCCAGAGGACCAAGAAAAGACAAAGTTCACGTGTCCATTTGGGACGTTTGCCTATCGCCGAATGCCTTTCGGCCTATGCAATGTCCCCGCCACATTCTAACGTTGCATATTAAGCCTTTTCTCCGACATGGTCGGGCACTTCTTGGAGATCTTCATGGACGACTTCTCCGTCTATGGAAACTCGTTTGACCAATGTCTTCATTACTTAGAGCTAGTGCTAAAAAGGTGCACAAAAAAGAACTTGACCCTAAATTGGGAAAAGGGCCACTTTATGGTGCAACATGGGATTGTCCTAGGTCATGAGATATCTAGGAAAGGGATCAAAGTGGATAAGGCTAAAGTGGAAATCATAGCCAAACTCCTAATTCCACGATGCGTGAAAGACATTCGTTCTTTCTTAGGACACGCCGGGTTTTACCGTAGGTTCATTAGGGATTTTAGCCAAATTGCTAGACCCCTTACAAACCTTTTAGCCAAAGACGTGCCCTTCATCTTTGACGATAAGTGTAGTAGCGCATGGGAGAATCTAAAATTGGAACTTATTTCTGCACCTATCATCTCACCTCCGGACTGGTCCAAACCCTTTGAGATCATGTGTGATACCTCCGATTTTGTGATAGGCGTTGTCTTAGGACAACACAAAGATAATAAGCAACACGTGATCTATTATTCAAGTAAGACACTCAATGATGCCCAAGTGAACTATACTACAACCGAGAAAAAATTCTTGGCAGTAGTGTTCGCTTTAGAGAAATTCCATCCATACCTACTTGGGACCAAAACCACAATATTCATCGACCATTCTGCACTTCGATACCTAATGCTCAAAAAGGATGCGAAGGCCCGACTCATTCGTTGGATCCTCCTCCTTCAAGAATTTGATCTCGAAATTCGAGATAAAAAGGGTGCCGAAAATATCGTTGCAGACCATCTCTCTCGTGTGCTAAACGCACCTTCCGACGAACTGCCCATCAACGATAATTTTCCCGACGAACAACTTCTAGCCATCTCTACGGAACCATGGTTTGCGGACATAGTTAATTACTTAGTCACAAACCAAACACCATCTAGTTGGTCAAAATAGGATAGATACTGGTTCTTGTCTCAAGTCTGATATTTTATATGGGAGGACCCTTACCTCTTCAAATATTGTAGTAACCAAATTATTAGGAGATATGTTCCCGATGAGGAAACTAGAAGCGTTCTAGCCTTTTGTCACGAATTTGCTTGCGGTGGACACTTCGGTCCCCGCAAAACGGCCGAAAAGGTACTACAGAGTGGCTTCTACTGGCCCACTTTGTTTAAAGACGCATTTGACTTTTGCAAAACTTGCATAAGATGCCAAATGATAGGAAGGATTTCTAAACGTAATATGATGCCCCTAAATCCAATTCTAGAAGTAGAACTCTTTGATGTTTGGGGTATTGATTTTATGGGTCCCTTCCCTAATTCATTTGGGCACCAATACATCTTGTTGGCTGTAGATTAGTAGCCAAATGGGTTGAAGCCATCCCTTGCAAGACAAATGACAACAAAGTTGTTGTCAAATTCTTGAAAGAAAACATCTTTTCACGCTTTGAAACCCCTCGTGCCATAATTACTGATAATGGTACACATTTTTGCAATAGAACTTTTGAAGCTCTTATGCGAAAATATGCCATAATACACAAGTTATCTACACCTTACCATCATCAAACCAGTGGGCAGGTAGAAATTTCAAATAGGCAAGTTAAGCTTATCTAGGAGAAAACTGTGAATCAAAATAGGAAGGACTGGTCCACCAAATTAGTAGATGCCTTATGGGCATATAGGACCGCCTTTAAAACGATTCTAAGAATGTCTCCTTTTAGACTAATCTTTGGAAAGGCTTGCCACCTTCCTGTTGAGATATAGCACCGAGCCTTAAGGACAATTAAGCAGCTAAATTTGATCTAGATAAGGCCAGTGAATTTCGAAAATTACAAATTTCTGAACTTGAGGAGTTAAGGAACGAGGCATATGAAAATACGAAAATTATGAAGGATAGGGTTAAGGTTTTTCATGATAAGTTCATCACGAGAAAAACTTTTGTCCAAGGGCAAAAAGTATTACTCTATAACTCTAGACTTCATCTCTTTCCCGGAAAGTTAAAATCAAGATGGATAGGGCCTTTCATTGTTAAGACTGTGTTTCCACATGGAGCCATAGAGATATACGACCCTAAAAATGAAAATGTATTCAAGGTAAATGGTTAACGTCTGAAATCATTTTTTGACTCAGTACTGGAAGCAAACGCAGCCATGGGTCTTTTTGACCTAATGTATCGGTAACTCTACCTCTCTGCCAGTTCATTTCATGCATTTATACATACATGCATACATTGGGGACAATGCATGAGATAAGTATGGGGGAGGGTAATAACCTTAAAATAAAAATATATATATATATATAAAATAAAAAAATAAAAAAATTTATTTTAACATAGATTATTGAATAATTGTAGGGTGCTGTTAACATAACTCACTAACCTTAGGTTATTAACTTAATAAAAAAATTATATATATATAATAAATTTTGACTTAGTATATATAGTTGACAAAGGAGACAATATTTTGACTTATCTTTTGAAAGAAATCCAAGTTAATCTTAAGAATTAGGAAAATCATGATTAGGATTTCTAAAAACTTGGTCAAAATAAAATAAATTGTTGGATTTTTTTTAGGTATAGGAGGAAAAATTGAACAATTAATTAGTCTTGATTTTTACCTTAATGAAATGTGCATTCCTAATACACTTCCACATCTAGGATTCTAAGACAAAGACTATTGTGTCTTATAAAGAATAAAATTAAAATATATATATAATAGAGTTCACTAATTAAGCTGGATACATGTGCCTCAAGAAGCATAAGTATTCATGTCTAAAGGTGATTTTATAAATTAAGACCTTGGTTTTGTGGCTTAGTTCACTTGAGTCCTTAAGTCCGTGGGGTGTTTTCTCACCCGGTGCCCTAAAACTGATCGGTTTGGGAGCCACCGACCTTAGGCTCGCTACATGGGTGAATTAAAAATCCTAAGAAAATTAAGAAATATTATCTATATATGTACTAACACATCTAATAGTCAATTAGTTAGGTATGAGGGCATCAAGAAGCCTTGATACTTATACAAAAGAAAATTAGATGAGTTATACATATTAAAAAAAAGGAAAAAATAATAATAAAGAGGCATGAGAGTCCAAGTTAAAGAATCTCTAGTAAAGATTCACAAGGATGCATATGACTTAGGGTAACGAAAGAGACTATACAAAAATTCAATTTTAATCCTTACCTAAAATTGATGACAAATTATTGTATAAAGACTAAGTTCAAGAATGAATAAAAATGATAATCCTAAAAGTTATAGATTACTTAGTTTCTTTAAATATATTTCAAATATTTTTTCCTTTTTCAAAATAAAATAAATAAATAAATAATAAAATAAATAAATTAATTAAATCTCTAACATTTTCCTTTTATGGATTTTGTGGGTGTAATCCGCTGAAAACCCTCACGAGACAACACTCATCCTCTAGGGGTAACCTAGAGGTTTAACGGCTTGTTACACGTGCTAAGTGCAACCGTGATGCCTACGAAAGTGAGTTAGGATAAATTAGTTTTTCTTTTTCTTTTTCTTTTTAATTTTTACTCGAGGACGAGCAAAAAGATAAGCGTGGGGGTGTGATAGGTAGTAAAAAGTGCATATTTATTATCACATTTTCCATCATATTTCCCTATTTATTCTTTTATTAAGCACTGCTACTAATGTTTTATTGTTTAATATGTGCAGGCCTTGAGTAATTAAAAAAATAAAGAAATAAAGCACAAGTGAAGCCAAAAGCCTAAGAACCCCACAAGCCCACATGTAAAATTAATTGTAGTAATTTAGAAGTTTCTACCTTATCTAACCTAATCTAAACTTAGATTTTAAAATCTAAGGGAGGAAGAGGAAGGATAAATAGAACTCCTAATTGTTAAAAGGAGGAGGAGACAGATAAGATGGACTTCAACTTAAACCTAGTTGCTTGCAATACAAGGATAAAGATAAAAGGGGAGAAAAGCTTAAAGATAAAGAGCAAATCCTTTTATAAATTCGGATTTGTGATAACTTGCTTCCCAAGTTATCTTGAGTTCTCAAGATAGAAGGTTTGAATACAAAATCCAGAAGTAGAAGCCCAGATGAACGGACTAGAAGAGGCCACGTAAGAAAGCGCGTGGCCATTGGCCACGCAATTGCCGCGAAAATGCGGCTATGGCCGCGTTTCTGCGGCAATTTGGATAAGTCTGCTTACGAGGTTTTGTGGGAGAGTTATACTGGGATTCTACTTCCTATATCTCCTATAAATACGCCTGCAGAGCAACAGAGAGGGGATCCAGAGACTGAAACTTAGGATTTTTCTTTAGATTTTTCCTCTTTTCGAAATTTCTTGTATTTTCGTTTTTGTTATTTGAAGAAGAATATTTTGAAGAAGGAGAGGAGCTTTGTAATTGGTCAGTGACATCCAATAAAAGATTACACATTTTCTTTTCAATTCAATTCAGTTTTTTTGCTTAGATTAATTATTTTTTCTTCTTTTCATTTTCATGCAATTTTTCTTATTCAATATAAAAATTGAAAATAAAATAAAAAATGAATAACTAAATTAAACCTATAGTTTGCTAAACTCTCGATCAACCCTAGTTTAGTTTAAAAGGTGAATTGATTGATATCTATTATTGTTAGAAGCCCTAGGATTAAAATGGTCTTCTTGAAGATGAATCGATGATTAGGTTTACTTTAATTCAGGTTGCAATTTTTAAATGATTCTTCATAGTTCATACTTAAAAATTTTGATAGCATAATTTTATGTAAAAAAACTTCTCTTATGCTATGCTTTGAAATTAGGATGAACGAATGTTTAATGTTTATTAGTGCATACTAGTTAGGGTTCCAACATCATTCATCTTACTTGATTCTCAATTAATAACTAGGATGGATGCTTCTTCTTTCAATATGATATTCACTCTTTGAGACTAATACTATGGGTTGTGGTAGATGTTTTAGTAAACTATACTTCTTAAACTTGATCAAATCTAATCAATCTCTCTTTTTTCTTTTCCAAGCGAATTACAGAGAAGATCGTTCCGAAACGCTTCCATCGCATCCTTCCCTGTGGATCGACCCGTCTAGCCTTTGCTACGCGGTTATCTTGAAACGAGACTAAGATTTTCTAAACTATTTACAATACAATTTCTCGTTTCAATCAAGTACTATTGAGAATAATTTTCAACTTTCTTCAAAGGAATTATAGGGACTCTTATTTGGTAAGGTTATGGAATTTACAAGTCACATTTTCAGAGACAGCCCTTACTTTAAAACACTAACACAGTTAGTAAGACTTAAAGGAACAAGCAAAGGACTAGTACAGACTATATGGATAAAAAATAGAATAGATTTAGTATTTATTCCTCGGGGAGTACTAGGAATATTTAGAAAAAAAAATAATGACAAAGGATTACACAGTGACTATAATAAGCCTAGCAAAGAAATATTCTATACACAGAATTGATGAGCTTTGATCAACTACATGGAACTGAGATATTTCGAATTTAAATTGTAATCTGGAATAATAATAAGTGAAGATACAAAAGGAGGATAGTTGTAAAATAACTTTTAGGACTTGTTATAGACATTATCAGTTTTTGATGATGCTATTTGGCATGAATAATGCACCAGTTGAGGAAATGTATCTGCTTATTTTATTTAGATAAGTTTGTGGTGGTCTGTATGGATAATATGTTAAGTATGTAGAATATTTGAGCAGTGCTTCACAGATAAAAGTTCATGTGAAAAATAGTGAATTGAAATTTGTTAGTGACTATCTTATTCTTGGATTATGTTGTTCAACAAAAAATTGCAAAAGAAGAAACAAGCCACAGATGACTGGCTAAAGCTAAAGTATCGACTAGAAATAAAGAGTAATCTTGAAGTAGCAAGATATTATTGAGGATTAATTCATGACTGAGCTAAGCTATTGATTAAGTTGTTGAGGACAGAAGAGAGGTGTAGCTAGACATGAGATTGGATTATGACATTAAGACTATAAAAAACAAGTGGAGATTTTGAAGAACAAGTTGATTATAGTTCTAATTTTGACATCATCTGATATATTGAAAATAGTGATATATTGGAAAAAAAGATTTAGATGTACATTGAGGCAACATAGATATCTTAAAGTTTATAACTAAAGTCTCCTGAAGAGAATTATCCAACACATGATGAAGATAGCCGTTGAGATCTTTGCATTCAAGAACTGTAGACATTATCCTTAGGAAATCAGTATTAACATATATAGATCAAAAAAGTTTGATGTATTTTTATATTCTGAAAAAATGAAATATGAGGCAGAGGCATTGACTTAAATCAAGAACAAACTGTGATGGAGATTTATTAGTTTCTCTGAAAACTAAATATTGTACTAGATGATTTTAAGTATGATGCTTTTTGAAGAAAACCTAGAACTCATGAGGTGATTCCACTCACTAAAATAATAATAATAATAATAAATAATTAAGAAAAGTGTGATATAGAATGGAAGATTAATGTGACAGACTTGTATATCTGTTCAGTTAATGGCACGACAGATCCAACCTATATTGATAGGAGCAGGTAAGAAAACTCAGAAAAGAGATTCGAATTTTTGGGGTTAGAAGATAAGTTGAAGTTGGATTGAGATTGGATATAAATAATTGATTAGGTAACACATTGCAATTTGGGAATAAGAGTAAGAGTAGAGAATCTTAATTCAACTTATTTTATCTATACCCAAGAAGACCAAAGATATTGTGATCTAAAGAAACATAATTGGGAGAATCCAATGATAAAGGAAGAGAACGCCATATGTAACTCTGTATTTAACACATTATCATGTTCAAGAGAAACAAAGTAACTGAGCTCTTACAGCCATTACCAAGACCGAAATAAGAATGGGAACCTGAGAAATGAACTGTGTTACAAAATTGCCTCATAATACATAGAGGAATCAAATAGTTTGGATGAATCGTGAACTGTAGATTACTAAGTCAACCCATATCATTTTATAATGAACATGACATAGAAGGTCTAATAGAAAATTATATGTAGACAATCCAATTACATGGATTACCAAGAACTATTATAACAGAGAAAGAACCAGATCATTATCACACTCTTGAGTAAAAACTGCATGAGGATGTAGGAACCTGTCTGAGGTTTAGTACAACTAAGTGCTCTGAGCAAGATAGTTAATCAAGAAGAACAATACAAATGTTTAAGGATATATGAGAGCTTGTATACTTGATTGGAAAGGAATGTGAAAAAAATTATTTACTAATAGTAAGGTTTTCCTCTAAATGGTAATCAAGCAAGTATGAAAATGACCCAATGGAGATTTATTATGAAAGGAAGTGTAGATCTATGATATTGAGCTGAAGATTGGAAAAAGAGACAGTGAGGATCTTATATGATTCTTCAAACGATGGATACTGATGGGCAGATCACAGATCATCTTAGGCCAATATACAAACTGGACATATTTAAGAAAGGGACCACAAAAATTTAATAAAAGTGATTATGTATTCTTACAAATATCCCCAATAAAGAGAAGATACTCGGGAATAAGATGATACTCATCCTTTGACTGTCTATATCATCTCTTACCTCTTTCATCCTTCCATCCATTCCTTAACTATCTGTACTTATGTCTCCACACTTCTTTCCATATATCTTCGACTTTTTGTATGCATCTCCTCCCTATTAAAATTTCGAGTACGAATTTTTTTTGGAAGGGGGTAGAATGTAACACCCTGTTCCCGGATTACATATACGGATACGTATCCTGATTTTTCAATTGTATTTTTTCATTTTTTTCTGTATTATTTTTCCTTTAATATCACTTTTGTTAGTATTTTGGTATCGAATTTGGATTTTGTGAAATCAGAGTCAACCCGAGTCCGAACCTAGGACCAGATTCCAGTAAAACGACTGATCTGGTCATTCTGAGAATCAAATTTGATCTATTTTTATTTTAGATTTTTATTTTCAATATTTTAGATTTTTCAAAAAATTTAAGAATCTTTCTGAATTATTTTGCTAAATCTCCTAAAACCGGTATCGACCGGTATCACTAGTTGATTCCAAAATTTTTAATTTACAAATGAAGTTGAATTTTAGAATCCAATTTCATATTGTTCTTCAAAATCATATTTTTTTATTTTAACACATTTTTTAGAATTTTTCTGAATTAATCAACAATTCAGACGAATCGGTGTTGACAGGTATCAGTGATATATTTCAGGTTTTTTAACTTGCAAATCAGACTGAATTTTTTGAATCTGATTTCACATTACTCCTCATCATAATATTCTTATTTTACAAAATTTTGAGAACTATTCTGAGCTAGTCAAAATTTAACCTAATTAAATAATATTAAAATTAAATTCTTTTATTTTGATTTTACCTTCTTCTCCCCCAATCATCTTCATTTCCTTCCTCCCCAAGCCATTGATGTTCCAGCCGACCTCCACCAACTTTCCCCCAGCCGACCTCCCTATTATATCAAAATCTCTCTTTCACTCTCTCTACTTCTCTCTTTCTCTCTAACCAAATTTACAATTCATCCTCTCCTTCTCACCCAACTATTCTCCACCCTCATCACCTGGCCGCCGGTGATTCCTCAGCTCCAGTGAATCCCTTGTGCTCCACGGTGCCTCCACGGCTTCTATCTCTGGCCAACAGCCAACCCATATCACTACATTTCCTCCTCCTCCAATATCAACACCTCTGCCACCCAAAAATCCTCCATCTCCACTTCACTACCACCACCATCTCCCATATCACCACCTCTCACTCCACCATTAAACCCTTACTCTTTGTCCTCCTCCCTTCTCCTTCAATTTCACCAATTTTCCCTTCAAATTCATACTTCATCTCATCTAACTCCACCACCACCATTACCATCGACACCAACCCTCTTCTCTCTTCCTTCCCTAGTCGGTCGACTGCCCAGAGACTGGCTAGGTTCTCCTGGCCATGAGGCAAGCCACGGCCCAGCTAGCCATGGCCTGCCTCCTCTCTCTTTGTTGACACTTAAAAAAGACAAGATTCTTATTGGTCCGAACAATGTCTAAACTTGTTGACATTTACAAAAGACAAGTAACAGACAAGCTGAAGACCAGTTTTCACCCATCTCCGAGGGACAAGGAAGCAACTTGGACTCCACTGATCCAGCAAGCAGACAGTGAACCCGGATTGTTTCTAAACAGACTTCAGCAGGTCTAAGGTGCTAGCACTTAGCATTACATGAGCCCAAAGGGATAGCCTTGCTTGATAGGCTAATATCACTCGACTTCGCCTTGAAGCCATTCAAAGCCTCGCCAGGAAGCTAACTACAAACTTCGCCACAGAGGACTTCCAGCTCCGCCAAAGGGTTTCTTTCGGACTTCGCCAGAAATCGTCTCTAGCTCCGCTACGAGCTCAATGCGGACAACGCCGCTAAGAATCTGCTATGGTCAACCTTTGACCAATCAAATCTCCAGATGAGATCGGATCCAATCAGATCAAATCTAATTAAGATCAAATCAGAGATCAAATTTGGCAGTTGATTGCCACAATCTCTTGATTCTTCTTAAAACGAGTAAGAAGATCAGGGGAATCCTCCAACGATATGGAAAGGATCAAGAAGATCAACCGACCTGCCAATTCTAACTTCACAGAAGCTGATCCTAGCCTCGCAGCAAGGACACTTTTCAGATTTTAAACAGATTCGATTCAATCTGTTTCCATATTTTCAAGGGACGATTATACCCTTGCTCTCCCTATAAATAGCCCGCCAGGGGTACAAGGAGAAAGACACAGAGGCATACGGGAGGACTCCACAAGCAGAGGCTTCTTCATAACGCACCGTGCGTTCTCGAATTCAGAGACCTTTTAGAGAATTGCTTTCTCTATTCAGGGTGTTGATACCCTAACATCGTCCTTCTTCTCAAGGAATCTCCGGAACCAGGTGAGAAGGAATTCCTTATTGAAGGCGATTTTGAGAAGCAGCAAGAGGGTTCTACCAACCTTCTGTTCTCTGATTTCCTGAACCAGGCGAGAAGGGAATCTCATTGCTCGCATCGTCAAAGGGACAAAGTGGTCGCGCGCTGACCAGACTCCTATCGGCACACTTCTCCAGAATCTCTGAGGAGATCTACTTGTAATCTTTTTTTAGAATACTTGTAATTTAGCTCCTCAAACTCTTTTTTGTAAGTTTTCCCCCTTTGCAAACATCATGGAAAACAAGATGGCGACTCCGCTGGGGAAATTCTCCACTGCCGAGAATCAAGTGTCGCAATGCGACGAACAGACCTTCGGGTCTAACTCTGAATTCAGAAAAGCCGGTGCAGCCAGAGCTTCTCTGGCCAAATCTTCAAGGAAAGTCTCTGCGGAGACTGAAAAGGTTCTCTATGAACCTACTGCGGTTATTTGGCGCAACAAGGAAGCACGTCCGCAGTCTGATTCCTTTACTTGTGAGAACTTGGTGGTTCAGTTCGATCAAGGAAGATTTGAAGAAGTCCTCTCTGGGGGTGGCCCAATGCTTCGAGCACGGAAGCATAGGAGGGTTTCCACGACCAAGGTTTCAAATCAGAAACCGGAAGCAGAATTTTGCCAACACCCCTCAGCCTCGCGTGTGGCTAATCAGGTTCCCTGCGAACCTAAGTCTCCTCTGCCAAGGCGGATATGGAAGCCTAAACAGGAGTCTTCAACCGGAGCTTCAGGCGTAGCTACGCCTAGACCGCGCCTCTCTCGCCAAGAAAAAGGCAAGATGCCTGTCCGCTCCAATCATAAAGTTACAACGGCAATCATACCGTTGTCCAATTCAAGAGCAGCGATGCCTCGCGCCGGCCTTGTTCTCACGAGCGAAGCTACTGTACCACAGCGTACGCGCAGGGTCCATGACCGCGAAGCTGAAACCAAAGTACCATCTAAGGCTAATTGCCTTCGCAACAGCATAGCGGGTAAAGCACCGCAGCGTGCTCCACTTTCCAGTGCGTCAAGCACTAAGTTCGCGTCTAATGGCGAAGCTAGAACTAAAGCACTATTCAGTGCTAATCCCGTCTGCAGGGATAAAAGAAGCAGGACATCGCCCTATGCGCGATCTAAAAGAGCCTTTGCGCTCGATTGCAAGGACCCGACCGGGTTCGATTTGAGGAAATTGTTGACGGATAGACAAACCTCTTCCCCCTATTGCCAACACAGGGGATGTCAACTGCTGACACTCCACTCGGTCCATTGCCGGCTGGGACCAATCTCCGCCACGCCTCCAAGACGACGGTCGGTTTTTGATCGACTATCGGCGCAAGTCCCGGTGAAACATCGCAAAAGGAGCATCTCGCGAGATCTACCCTCCGCATCCGTCAACATGACCGGAAGAGGACAAGAGTCCCCAGATCCAGACTACAGCCCAGGCTTAGGCGAAGTCTTGGTGCATGAAGAAGAGGGTGTTTTCCGAAACACCAGATCTAGGGTGGCGATACCCTACAATTACGAGCAGCCTTCTTCCCCGATGGCCCTAGCCTCGTCACAGCCCACAAGATCACTCCAATCATCGGACGAAGAAGATGAAGATAGTGGGTACGCCTCTTCGGCGACAGTCAGTTCGGTGCAAACAGACAGAGCATCAGTCAATATGGCTGATAACGTCAACGACGATCTTCGTCGGCGCCTGGAAGCCCAGGAGCAAACTTCCAAGACTCAGCAAGAGGCTCTGGACAATATTCAACAGATGCTCGCTCAACTCCTCAATAACCGGAATAACAATGATGCCGAGAGAAATCGCGATGAGGAGGAACACTTCAGCAATGAGCAACCAAAGCCGGAGAAATCCAAGGAGGGTTCTTCCTTAGACGCCGAAGTCCTTAAGGGCCTCCAAGCTCAGATCGCATCCCTAGCTCAGAGGGATGAATTAAAGAAGGTAGGGACAGTCCGTCCTTATCCGCTGGAGTGGGATTCGGTGCTATACCCACCGAAGTTCAAACAGCCAACGCTGCATACCTATGATGGAAAGAGCTCGCCAAATCAGCACATCTACTATTTCTGGTCTCAGACTGGTAATGTTATAAGCAATGACGCCATAATGGCCAGGCTTTTCATTGGCACCTTAAAGGGGGTGGCGTTTGACTGGTTTCGCAGTCTTCCCCCGGGCTCTATCAACTCCTGGATCGACCTGGAAACTCGGTTCCTCTCTCGTTTCTATGAGGATGATACCGAGGTAACCATGGACAAACTCCTCTCCACTGTGCAGAGGAAGGGCGAATCTGTCCGTGACTACATTGAACGGTTCAGAAACTTATCCTTGATGTGCCCAGCTGGGATGCCATTACCCATGCTCTTGCAGACATGCAGACACAACTTCCTAGACCAAGTAGAAGTTCGCATGGGGGCTGTCAAAGCCCACACTTGGAAAGAATTGGTCGAACAAGCTGAGATAGCCGAGAAGTCGGCTAAAAAGTTCGAACCATCCTCCCCTAGAGGCAAGTGGGGGATGAACAACAAAGGGCGTGGCGACCTACCGCAATCCTCTCAAGCTAAAGGCAAAGAGACTATGTCTGTGGAACTATCCGGAGATGTGCAGTCAAAGGCCAAGAAGAGCGGCTTCAACAATCAAGAGCCTAAGTTCCCTCCAAAGCAGTACTCGTTCAAAGACGATCAGGTGGTCACCATATTCCATCTGCTCCACAAAAGGAACAAAATAAAGCTGCCAGATGCGCGACGTCCCAATGAGATAGGGCGCACAAACGACCCTAAATACTGCCTCTACCACAGGATGGTTCACCATCCTACTGACAAATGCTATGTCCTCAAGGATAGAATTCAAGCCTTGGTTGATGCCGGGGTTCTGACGTTAAAGACGGAGCAAAAGAAAGTCACTGCCAATCTGGTGACTCTTGAGTTCAGCAAAGCCCCAAAGATCACAGTTCCTGACGGGACTTATTCCGTCCCTGCGCCACGGTTGGAAGTCAAACATCTCCCAGCTACAGCTCAAAACAATAAGGGTCTTGTTCCCTTAACATTGGAGACAGGAGAAGTCATGTGGATACATCCAGACCTCGTCCAAGACGTACAGCGGGATCCAAAGCAGCCCAACTCAAAGGGCAAGTCTTGCAATGTCATCTCCCTCCTGCCAGACGACGACAATCTTACATCGGCTTCCCTCAGTGATTCCGAAGGAGAAAAGCATGCTTGCGCAGCGCAAGCCGATACGCCTCAGCAAACGGGCACCCGATCTGGAAAATCATACTTAAGGCAGTATGAAAAGTCTACTGACGAGATACAACAGCAAACGACGTCAGTACAAGTACCAGCATCCACTCCAATCCCAGCCAAAGGGAAAGAAAAGCCTAAGGAGGTACGATTCGACCACGTGTTGAAGAAACCACCAGGCCAAGGGTTTGATACGCCCTTTCGGTTTGACATATTGGCTCAACTGGCAAATATCCAGCTCGTATCACTATACACGAGCTCCTTCGCCTCTCGAAAGAGACAAGAGAAGCACTCAGGGATGCGCTAGCCAATTCAGAATCATTTCTGACATGCATGCCTGAGATCCCTAACAACGACGTCCAGTCTTCCTGCCCAGAATGTCATCAGGCACAATCAAAGGTGCCCGCTATTACCTTCACAGCGGAAGATATGCTTCTCAAAGACAACAAGCACGATCGACCTCTGTACTACACCGGATATATCGGTTCAACATGCATTGAGAGGGTACAAGTCGATCCGGGGTCCGCACTCAGCATCATCCCCAAAGGCTTCTCTACTTCCTCGGCATACCATTATATAGGTTGTCCACAACCACTACTACAATATACGGTTTCAACGCCGGGAGCAGTCATCCACTGGGAAAATTCGACTCCGTTGCAGAATCGAGAGCCTGAAGTCAGAAGTGACATGCTATGTCATTAATGCTGACACATCATATAACCTGCTGCTGGGACGGCCATGGATCCATGCCAATTGGATCGTCCCTTCCACCCTCCATCAATGCTTCAAATATGTTGAAGATGATGCGACAGTACGAACTGTCTTTGCTGAGAGGCAACCATTCAAAGGGGTGGAAAACTACTTCACTGACGCTCTCCTATATCAAGAGGCCGGTGGAGCACTCAAAGAATCGTTGCCAGACGATGATGAAAGTGGCAACGAGGCGGATTCAGAATCCGAAACAGGCATGCCAGCTATTCTGATTGGTGAACCAATTATAGCATGTCTCAATAATCCCATATGTAATACTCCTTCAGAGGATGAAGGAGAATGGGTAATTAATGATAATATTTCTTTTGATTATCCTGCGAGTATTGGGTCGATTAAATCTATTACGGATGGCTCTTTGCATGCGCCCATACATGAGCCAAGTGTGGCCAGCACATCTGTGGAAGCTATAGAGGGGGCCACACTGGTGATCCCTCCGTCCAAACAAGGTCAGGCGCCGATAATCTTCGGTAGAACCCGGCCACGGGGATCCACAACTGCAGATCCAAGCTCAGATTCAGACGCCCCACAGTTCTTCCATTATGCGCGGCCAGCGCGCCACATTATGAAGAAAATGGGATACGACTTGAAGCGTGGAGCAGGCCTGAATTTCGGAAAAGGAAGGCGCGGTTTGATGCGGAACCTTGTGCCTAAAGGGAAACCTGCAAATTACTATGATAGTACACGCAGGGGGTTGGGATACGTTTCACCCACATCATCAGCAACCGTTCAAGTCAAAGACGATGAACCGATTCCATCACATTCAGCCTCATCCTCCGAGTGGGATTCAGATGCCAGTATAGGAGGAATGTTCAAAAGCCTCACTGCTAATATGACCTCAAGCAGTCAATTGGAGCCCGCAGAAGCCACTGACAAGGAGCAATGGGCCCGGCAATCAGACCTTCAATGGGAAAAGCGATTCGAATCGCGCGAACCACCTACTGAAGACAAGGTGATGCAGGTCAACCTGGGAAGTCAAGATAACCCCAAGCCCATCTTTATAAGTGAAAGCCTATCACTTATAGAAAAGGAGGAATTGATAATGCTCATGAAGGAGTATATAGATGTCTTCGCATGGAGCTACGAAGATATGCCCGGACTTGATCCACAGGTCGCTATGCACCGTCTGAACATCAAGACCGACGTCAAGCAGTCAAGCAGCAACAACGTCGGTTTCGCCCGAACATTATGGAAGCTATTGAAGCCGAAGTTCACAAGCTCATTGCATGTGGCTTCATCCGGAAGAACAACATCCTGATTGGGTAGCTAACATCGTCCCCGTCCTCAAAAAGAACGGAAAATACGGATCTGCATCGACTACTGTGATCTCAATACGGCCTGTCCCAAAGACGAATTCCCACTGCCCATCACCGACGTCATGATCGACAACACATGTGGATTCGAAAGAATGTCTTTCATGGACGGCTTTTCAGGGTACAACCAGATTAAGATGTATCCCGACGACGAGAAGCATACTTCGTTCCGAACACCATTAGGGGTATACTGCTACACGGTAATGCCCTTCGGACTGAAGAACGCCGGAGCAACCTATCAGCGGGCAATGAGTATGATCTTCTGCGATCATCTCCAAAAAACAGTGGAATGCTATGTCGACGACATTGCCGTCAAAAGCCGCAACAAGAATGAACACCTTCGCGACCTGAGAATGATGTTCGACATAATGCGGGCTCATCAACTGAAAATGAACCCAACAAAATCCTTTTTGGGAGTGTCAAGCGGCAAATTCCTTGGGTTTATTGTCACAACAAAAGGAATTCATCTTGACCCAGACAAAGTCAAAGCCATCCAGAGCATGCATCCACCAAGGAGTCTCAAAGAGCTCAGAGGCTTGCAAGGCAGGCTGGCCTACATTAGAAGATTCATCGCTGATTGAAGCTAAACCTGCACAAAAAATACGGATTTTCAGATCTTATAATAAAAACGTGCAAGTGCTCAATACTTCCGCTATAGCAAGTGGCTATGCGGGTCGTGATCCACAAGGAGGGTTTTGCGATAGAAGCGTTTACAGTTTTATTGAAATCTTATTGAAAACCAAACGAGTGTTCTTCTCTATTTTTGAAGTTAAGAAAAAGAAAAAGAAAGTTAAAGGTTAAAGTTAAGAAGAAAGCGAAGGATGAAGAAGGTGGAAAATCAGAAAACGATGAAAAGCGACTATGTACAATGAAGTGGAGAAGAATGAAAATGATTTGGAAGAAGTGGTGATATAATTTACACAAATGAAAGAAAGAAAGAAGATGAAGAAATACTTACCTAGGTTGAGTGATGACTTACCTGGAAACCGTTGCATGTTCTACCTTTGCTTCGGAGGCGTTCAACGCATAGATCATAAGCTCGAGCTCAGTCCCCGTGCACATTATATCGTCAAGCCTAGTAAGAACGAAGTGATGCGGATCTTGGAAGAGGAGAACGTTTTCATGAACTATCGCTGGCTCTCACGTAGCTTAGTTATACTTGCTTTGGAATTCACTTGTACACTCAACAACAACAACCAAGGTAAAGTAGAAGAGGAAGACGAAACAAAAGAAAATACAAACATAAAAAGAACTTTTACCTTTATTAATTGCAGAGACAATGGAAGAAAGGAGGAGGGTACATCGTCGGTGTCACTCTCAACTTCAGCCTCTCTCTCTTACTTACATGAATCTTCTTCTACCCTAAGTTACATACAAATTACATAAGAAGAAAAGAAAAACCTAAACTACAAAAAATGAAAACTAGGCTAAACCCTAATCTGCATGGTCCTCCCTTTTGCCTTTGAGTGCAGGTATTTATAGGAGAAATGGAGGGGGTAGAGGTGGATATTCAGTTCTGATCTGCTGTTTGTTGGCTTGTTGATTGCTGAATATTACTTAACAACTGACAGAATTAGAAATAATAATCAACATAAGAGTTATAGCTCTGTCAGTCTGCTTTCTGGATCATCTTGAATCATCAGAATTGAGATTCTTTAGCAAAAGTTATGATTTGAATACTAAAATGTATCCAGTCAGAATCTGAATCAAACTTGCTTGATCTTTGCTTCAACCGATCGATTCTGAGAGGATTCTTCTCAACCAGTTTTCAACCTCTTGATTTTTCCCTGATTTACTGAGTGTGAATTAACTCTGATTTAATTCAGAATTTTTGTGGGCTTTGGGCTCATTTTTCTTCATCTCCTTAAAGAATGGGCCTGCAAATAAATTAAGCAATTAATTAGGACAATGCAGGCTTTTATTCTAAAATAAGTATGGAAATATGATATTAAATATGCAACATTAGAGACCAATCACACCCCCATACCTATCTTTTGCTCGTCCTCGAGCAAAACAACTAAACTATACTAAGGATTATTAGACCACTTTCGCAGGTCACGCGATTGCACTTAGCATGTGCAACAAGCCGTTAAACCTCTAGGTTTCCCCTAGAGGACGAGTTTTGTCTCGTGAGGGTTTTCAGCGGATTGCACCCACAAAATCCATAAAGAAAGGGAAATAAAGAGTTAGTATTTTCGAAAAGCATTTTGAAAGAGAAAAAATATTTGACATATAATTGTAAGATCTAAGCAATCTATAAGTTATAGGAAAACTAAAATTTTCATTCCTAAACTTAGTCTCTATTCAAAAATTTGTTATCAAGTAGAGTAAGGGGTCAAATTGTACTTCTCATTTAGTCTATTACTTTACCCTAAGTCATATGCACTTGTGACTGTTAAAATTTTGACTAAGGGTTCATTAACTCCAACTCTTATGCCTCATTTATTTATATATATATTTTTGGTGGTATTATTCCTTAGTTTAGGCTTTCTAATCTGCCCATGTAACGAGCCTTTAATCGATGACTCCCAAACCAGACGGTCTTAGGGCACCGGGTGAGAAAACACCCCTCGGACTTAAGGACTCGAGCAAACAAGGCCACAAAACTAAGGATTTTATTATATGAACCTCTTTTAGGCGTGAATACTTATGCTTTATTAGGCACAAATACCCAGCTTAATCAAAGGATTTAATCATCTTTCGCATAAATACTAAGGCTTGCTTAGGCCAAAGCACCTAGCTAATCAATAATTAGACTTATTCATATTTTTTTTTTCAAACTTATCTAATTATCTTTCGCATAAATACTAAGGCTTGCTTAGGCCAAAGCACCTAGCTAATCAATAATCAGACTTATTCATTTTTTTTTAAATATATATATTTTTTATAAGGCATAAGAATCTTTGTTTTTTGAACCCTAAGTGTGTAAGTGTATGAAGTGCGCATATTTCATCGAGGTAAAGATCAAGACTAAATTACTTTGACAAATTATCTTCCTAACTCTATAAATCAAACAAATAATCTTATTTTGATCAAGTATAAGAAATCCTAATTTGGATTTTCCTATTCCTTAAAATTAACTTAATTTCTTACAAAAATAAGTCAAAATATTGTTTCTATTTTTCAAAAAAGTTTTTAAAAGTAAAGAAAAATGTTAATTTAAAATTTTTTTTATTTTAAAGAAAAACAAAGAAAAGTTATGTTAGACCCTCCCCCACACCTATCTCATGCATTGTCCTCAATGTATGAATTAATGCGTAGATGCATGAAAAAGAAGAAAGGGAAGGAAAAGGTTACCTTAAGGTGGTGGTTCCGGTGGTGGTCTGATTGGTCCACGAAATGCGGCCCAATCAACTTTTCTTGGGTCTCGGAGGAACCCACCAGAAATATCTTTAATATAACCCATTAAAAAGATAAATCCATGAAGGATCTTTATTAAATATTTAACCCCATCTAATTTCCATATTCCATAACTAATTTCGGAGTCAAATTTATCAACCACCTCGTCCCAGAATGGAGTATGGAATGATAGAACAGTTGACTTGGACTCAGGAAGGACAGAAACTAATACCGACTTAGGAAGGTGACTTAAGTCAAGTAAAGGTTCAGGAGTCGAAATAGGTTCAGAAATTGGGTCCAAGTCAAGAAGTTGAAACTCCAGTCCACATGTATTTTCCAACAATGAAATGTGACCTAATATGGGTGATTCCAGTTCAGGAATGATAGGTGGAGGAATCAAAACTGACTCTAGAATATTATTCAAGTTTGGTAATAAAACAGGAGTCAATATTGATTCAGAAAGTTGAACTGGATCACATATGTGAGAATCTAGGTCACATATCTCATTGAGTTCAATATCAAAAAATGGAGAACTTGCCAATTTATCCATGGGATTTTCAAAATTGTAAAGTTGGTCAAGTTCAACATGATCCTCAAAGATGGGTGATTCAATTTCTTTATGAATTAGTACAGGATCCAATGTTGACTCCGGAAAAAGATTGAAGTCAGGTGAAGATACCAGAGTCATAATCGAATCAGGAAATAGAATTGAATCACTAAGTTGGGGTTCAGGATCATAATCATTTTCAAGTTCTATTTCAGGAAAAGGAAAACTAGCCAAACTATCAATATCATTTGGAGTTTGGGTAAGTTCACATGGTTGTTCTGAAATGGAATCTTGATTTTCAAAACTACATGACTCTTCGGCTCTAACAGAATAGTTAGTGACATCAGGAAGGTGGGAACGTAGAGATTCGACCATCATATCTATGTCACGATTACGAGTGTTTTGAGCCTGAGTCATGGCTTCAAGCATCTTTTCATAGTTGACAGGTTCATTGTTTTGATGAAAAGATGAAGAATTGTCTTGGAAGTGGTAGTGAAATTGTGAGTCCATCAGATTTTGGGATTTGTGTCTGGACTCACGCATACTCATTTCCATAATTGATGGTTTCCTATTTTGGACGGGTGGAACTGAGTATGAATCTTGAACATAATGTGGACTGGGTGGAGAAGGAGGGCAAGGTGGTTGGAAATTATGCTCGGGGAGGTGAATCCCCACTGACTCGGTGAAGAGTTGAAATCATTATGGAAATTATAGTTATTAGATGGGGGGTATGGGTCATATTGATTCGGATAAGACCAATCCGGCACACTAGGTTGGTCAAAGTTATGATATGCCGGGTTGGTAATATCCGAAAATGAAGCCGGTGTGTAATATGGATTATTATTGTAGTTGAAAAAATTATTATTATGGTCCATATCACACAATAGAATACAAACAAAGAAAAACAAACAAATAAACAAACAAAAAAAGAAAAAAATTCTAGCCTAAGTTAGGGTAGACTTAGGACCTAGACGACTCCTAACTGGTTAGACTGTCCACGGGAGGTCTAATGTAGACTTTAACCACAAGCTAATCAGCCAGGTCAGGGCAAGGTTGGTGGGAGGTTTTCCGTCAAAGACATTCCTTAATTAAATAACCACCAACCTTCCGGCTTTCGGCCCTCAATCCCTTTCCTAGACACTGATTTTGCAGGAGTTAAATTCCAACATTTTTCCCCCTTAGGATAATCTCCTAATTGAGTCCGAGATGTCCCTAGGGCCAACGTCTACTCAATTTTAGTTAGGCTTGGGTTAGTGAGTGCTTGGATTCTGATTTTTGGGCTAAGGAAGGGTGATTAAATCCCCACCTTATCTTATTATTGGGTGGTGCCCTTAAGATCAGTTTTTGTGCAAGTGTACAAGATGAATAAGATGCACTCAAAGCGATATAAATCAACCAAGAGATAGTCCTATTCTAGATGCAATGCAAACATACCTTGCTCCAGCACTCTTTAACAGTAAAAAAATAAAGGAATTAAAAAGACACGTGCCTAAAATGCAAATGTCTAATCAATTTTTTATCTTTTCAACAAATATTTTACTGTTGATTATTAGCAGGCTTATGTTATGGCATATAAGAAAAATTAAAGTTGCAGCAAACTAGAATTTGTAAACTAAGCAGCCCTGCAAAAAGCTGTTAGTAGTCAACTCGTCCTTGCCGCGGATCCGCGGCTTTTGCCGTGGAAACGCGGCAATTCAGAGGGCCCTTGGTCTCTGCTTTTTGGAGCAGAGGCCTAAGGCCACTTGTATGTCACTGCAATAATAATTTTCTGCTTTGCTTGCCCTGTAACCTGCAACAGAGAAGAAAATTCGTTTAGTTCTAAAAAATTTGCAATAAAAATTCAGATTTCAATAAAAACCGTTTTACCCTCCCCGGCAACGGCGCCAAAATTTGATTGAAGCTAAACCTGCACAAAAAATACGGATTTTCAGATCTTATAATAAAAACGTGCAAGTGCTCAATACTTCCGCTATAGCAAGTGGCTATGCGGGTCGTGATCCACAAGGAGGGTTTTGCGATAGAAGCGTTTACAGTTTTATTGAAATCTTATTGAAAACCAAACGAGTGTTCTTCTCTATTTTTGAAGTTAAGAAAAAAAAAAGAAAGTTAAAGGTTAAAGTTAAGAAGAAAGCGAAGGATGAAAAAGGTGGAAAATCAGAAAACGATGAAAAGCGACTATGTACAATGAAGTGGAGAAGAATGAAAACGATTTAGAAGAAGTGGTGATATAATTTACACAAATGAAAGAAAGGAAAGAAGATGAAGAAATACTTACCTAGGTTGAGTGATGACTTACCTGAAAACCGTTGCATGTTCTACCTTTGCTTCGGAGGCGTTCAACGCATAGATCATAAGCTCGAGCTCAGTCCCCGTGCACATTATATCGTCAAGCCTAGCAAGAACGAAGTGATGCGGATCTTGGAAGAGGAGAACGTCTTCATGAACTATCGCTGGCTCTCACGTAGCTTAGTTATACTTGCTTTAGAATTCACTTGTACACTCAACAACAACAACCAAGGTAAAGTAGAAGAGGAAGACGAAACAAAAGAAAATACAAACATAAAAAGAACTTTTACCTTTATTAATTGCAGAGACAATGGAAGAAAGGAGGAGGGTACATCGTCGGTGTCACTCTCAACTTCAGCCTCTCTCTCGTACTTACATGAATCTTCTTCTACCCTAAGTTACATACAAATTACATAAGAAGAAAAGAAAAACCTAAAATACAAAGAATGAAAACTAGGCTAAACCCTAATCTGCATGGTCCTCCCTTTTGCCTTTGAGTGCAGGTATTTATAGGAGAAATGGAGGGGGTAGAGGTGGATATTCAGTTCTGATCTGCTATTTGTTGGCTTGTTGATTGCTGAATATCACTTAACAACTGACTGAATTAGAAATAATAATCAACATAAGAATTATAGCTCTGTCAGTCTGCTTTCTGGATCATCTTGAATCATCAGAATTGAGATTCTTTAGAAAAAGTTATGATTCGAATACTAAAATGTATCCAGTCAGAATCTGAATCAAACTTGCTTGATCTTTGCTTCAACCGATCGATTCTGAGAGGATTCTTCTCAACCAGTTTTCAACCTCTTGATTTTTCCCTGATTTACTGAGTGTGAATTAACTCTGATTTAATTCAGAATTTTTGTGGGCTTTGGGCTCATTTTTCTTCATCTCCTTAAAGAATGGGCCTGCAAATAAATTAAGCAATTAATTAGGACAATGCAGGCTTTTATTCTAAAATAAGTATGGAAATATGATATTAAATATGCAACATTAGAGACCAATCAATCGCAAATCTCTCAGGCCGCTGTCAGCCGTTCACCCGGCTCATGAAAAGGGTACTTCCTTCGTATGGGATCAAGCTTGTTAGGAAGCTTATGAAGACATCAAGAGGTACCTCACAAAGCCTCCAGTCTTAGTGGCCCCTACATCAGGGAAGCTATTCTTGCTTTATGTAAAGGCTATGGACTACTCCCTCGGTGCCCTCCTCGCTCAAAAGGACGACAATGGCCACGAGCAGGCCATTTATTATCTGAGCAGAACTCTCATAGGAGCGGAATCTCGCTACAACCCTATCGAGAAAGAGTGTTTAGCTCTCGTCTTCGCTGTTCAGAAGACACGACATTATTTGGTCGGCCAGACCATACATGTCATCTCCAGAGTAAACCCATTGCGTCTTCTTATGACGAAGCCAGGATCATTGAATTCAAGATTGGCCAAGTGGGCACTTTTATTGTCTCAATACGACATGATCTTCACGCCTCAGAAGGCGGTTAAAGGCCAGGCCCTTGCAGAGTTCTTGGCTGCTCATCCAGTTTCGGAGCATTCAAAACTTCACGAAGATATCCCTGATGAAGTCTTCGAGTCTTATGCAACCTCAGAAGAGGAAGTGTGGCAGATGTTCTTTGATGGAGCATCGCGAATCGGCCCTAAAGGCAAAATTATTGCCGGAGTGGAGGTTGTGTTTATCTCCCCACAGAATCATGTCCTGCCCAGAGCATTTTCATTGACAGAATCGTGCTCCAACAATGTGGCAGAATATAATGCTCTGCTCATTGGTCTTCAGCTCGCCCATGGAATGGGGGTACGCTACCTCGAAGTTTATGGCGATTCAAAACTGATCATCAATCAGGTTAAAGGCGAATACGAAGTCCGCCATGAGGACTTGGTGCCTTATTACCATACAGCCATCGAATTGGCTATCCTATTTGAAGGTTTCTACATCGGGCATGTGTCCCGATCTCAAAATACTAAGGCGGACGCCCTTGCTGCCTTAGCAACAACTCTAGCCTTGCCAGCCGACACCGAGTATCACCTCGCAGTCGCAACTCGACATCTTGTATGCTCCAAGCACATGCTAAGAACTCGAGAAGTCTATAATGTCTCGACGGATCTTGAGCCGAGGGATTGGCGCTTTCCTCTCATTGACTATGCTTTGCACGGTCTGCTTCCGGACAATCCTAAAGAAGCGACATCTATCAGACGAAGGTCTCTCCGTTTCTACTACGATCCGACTCTGAAGACACTTTACTGTCGTTCATATGACGGTGTCCTCCTACGTTGCCTTTCCAATTCAGAGGCACAGGAAGCGCTCCAAGAAGCGCACGATGGCACTTGCGGAGCTCATCAGCCAGGTCCAAAGCTTAAAGACAGGTTGCATAGGCTGGGATATTATTGGCCAACTATGATAGCCGACGCTATCCAATATGCACGAAGGTGTAAAGCATGTCAGATTCATGCGGACTTCATACACCAGCCTTCGGAGTTGCTCCACCCGACTACTGCTTCATGGCCATTTGAAGCATGGGGAATAGACGTCGTAGGACCAATCAGTCCTTCTTCGACAAAAGGTCACCGGTTTATCCTAGCAATAACCGACTACTTCTCAAAATGGGCGGAGGCTATACCACTGGTTGAAGTCAAAACCTCCAATGTAGTTCACTTTATCAAGCACCACGTCATCCATCGATTTGGTGTCCCTAGGCGGATCATCCACGACAACGGTCCCCAATTCATAAGCCAAGTATTCTATCGGTTTTGCAATAAATACCGAATTCAGAATGTAGCTTCAACTGCCTATAATCCTACTGCCAACGGCTTGGCGGAAGCATTCAACAAAACAATCATCAAGCTGCTCAAGAAATTCGTCTCCTCGAATAAGCGAGATTGGGACGAAAAGCTCGGTGATTGTCTTTGGGCCTACCGAACCACGGTGCGGACACCGACAGGCAATACGCCTTTTTCCCTGGTATATGGGTGCGAAGCAGTCCTCCCATTGGAAATCCAGATGCCATCGTTGCGCGTAGCTCTGATTACTAAAATCACATCAGAGGACAATGATCGCCTACGCCTCTAAGAGCTCGAAGTTTTGGACGAGAAGCGACTACAAGCTCAGCAGCATATCGAGCTATATCAAGCTCGAATCTCAAAAGCCTTCAATAAGAAGGTCAAACAGAGAGTCTTCCAGAAAGGAGACCTGGTCTTAGCCGTCAGACGACCGATGATTATGACGCACAAGACCAAAGGCAAATTTCAGCCTAAATGGGAGGGACCGTTTGTAATAGAAACAGTCTATTCAAACGGAGCATACCGCCTCGCGACTGCAGAGGGCGACCTACTCATGATGCCGATCAATGGCAAGTTCTTAAAGAAATATTATCCTTAATCAAGGATCCTTCTCTTGATCAAGTTAACACTACACCTCTGATCAAGATCTCCGTGTCTGGAGCACACACAAAGAGAGCCTTTCTCTTCCTCCGAGTGAGGTCATACAGCCGAAAAACAACAGGAACCTGGCCGCGCACCGGTTATCCTAAAGGGGAATCAAGGTTATGCAGACATTAACCTAATAATCCAATATCCTTTAATAATTAAGGATAGAGGAAAATGTTGGCCTATAAGCCCAACATAAGTCCTCGACAACTCATCATGTTGAGGGGAATAGCATGGCTAGCCCAACTCAAACGGTAGTTGGTAAAGGCATATCAAACCCGTTGACAGCTGGGGATTTGCTAAAAATCCTAAGGGACCAGTTCCCATTTGATTCCCCCTCCAAAGTCACTTACCAATTCTCACCCATAGGATGGTAAGGCCACATATATTCTGCTGTTATGTTAACATTAAACCTATGACAGCAGTTCTCTCATCTCTCTCCGAGAGAATGAGACCTCCAAAGTCACTTACCAATTCTCATCCATAGGATGGTAAGGCCACATATATTCCGCTGTTATGTTAACATTAAACCTATGACAGCAGTTCCCTCATCTCTCTCCGAGAGAATGAGACCTCCAAAGTCACTTACCAATTCTCATCCATAGAATGGTAAGACCACATATACATTTTGCTGTTACGTTAACATTAAACCTATGACAGTGATTCCCTCGTTTCTTCCCGTGAAAACGAGACTTCTCCCAAATTCTACTACAAACTCGATACTTATTGACATTTACAAAAGATAAGTATCACCAACCTTGAGCTTGGTGGCGTCTCACTCGGTTATGTCATTGCGACCTCTGAACCAGCAGACAGCTAAGTCTCAATTCCGAGCCCTGTTGACATTTACAAAAGACAGGTCTCGATACTCGTTGACATTTACAAAAGACGAGTATCACCAATATTTTTGAGCTTGGTGGCGTCTCAATCGGTTATGTCATTGCGACCTCTGAACCAGCAGACAGCTAAGTCTCAATTCCGAGCCCTGTTGACATTTACAAAAGACAGGTCTCGATACTTATTGACATTTACAAAAGATAAGTATCACCAATATTTTTGAGCTTGGTGGCGTCTCAATCGGTTATGTCATTGCGACCTCTGAACCAGCAGACAGCTAAGTCTCAATTCCGAGCCCTGTTGACATTTACAAAAGACAGGTCTCGATACTCGTTGACATTTACAAAAGATGAGTATCACCAATTTTTGAAGCTTGGTGGCGTCTCATCCGGTTATGTCATTGCGACCTTTGAACCAGCAGACAGCTAAGTCTCAATTCCGAGCCCTGTTGACATTTACAAAAGACAGGTCTCGATACTCGTTGACATTTACAAAAGACGAGTATCACCAATTTTTGAAGCTTGGTGGCTTTTCAACCAGTTATGTCATTGTGACCTCTGAACTGGCAGATAGTCAAGTTTCATCTACCATTGAGTTTAGTAGCGTCTCAACCGGTTATGTCATTGCGACCTCTGAACCAGCAGACAGCTAAGTCTCAACTTTGAGCCTGTTGACACTTACAAAAGACAGGACTCACCAATGCTTGCTGACATTTACAAAAGGCAAGTATCTCCCCTTCAGCCCCGCAAAGGGCTAACCACGGGATCGCTGACGTCTTAATCGGTTATGTCATTGCGACCTCTGAACCGACGGATAGCCACGTCTCAAAGATTACGTCCTCAAGCAAGAACAAGATTGGAAATCCGACAGAAGCCAAAACAAAAGAAAGAATTTCCATTAATTCGAAAAGATGGGGACACATGGAGGCACGTATACAATGACCTACAAGCGTATACTGTACGATCTGAGCCGCTCTCTGAGGGCGTTTAGCCTCGTCTTCCTGTCATTAGCAGCCTGGGCAAGCGCCTGTGACCTCAGCTCAGCCTCATCAAAGTCCACCGCCTGGGCCAGACGAGCTACCCTTGCCACCACCGTGAATGCTAGAACAAATATGCAAGTGGCACATCAACTCCCGATAAGTCTCGAGCATAGCAGGCTCCTGCTTTTCCAGGAGAGCCAACTCCGCCTCACAGGAAAAGTACTCTTCGTATGGAAGAGACCCGAAAGGCAAAGCAGAGATTTCCCACATCTCATGCAAAGCCATGCCCAGCTCGCCAACCGGGGTGAAGAAGGTCCCCGAAGCCGGGCAGTACAACTCAAGGATGGCGTAGAAGCACGCCACCTTCATCTCAATGCCGTAGCAGGTCGCCCTGACGGCCTCATAGAAATTCAACCCCTCCAAGTCCTCCTCGAAGTGAGCGAGGATATAGTTGGTCAACTCCGCCCACCATGACTTAGGAGGATGAACCCAACGGGAGCCCTGAAGTCAGTTGCAGGATAGTTCCCGTCAACTGCGCAGAATTGAGTGCCAAAGGTCTGCGCCACAGCCGGGTTCTCTCCCACTGGAAGTTCCCGCGATACCTTCCCAGGGTATAGCCCCATTATGCTGAGGGGAGGGCCCGGCCTCGAATAGCCCGACTGAAAGGTTAATCTCCCAACATGGACGGATTCGACGCTTCGGCTTACGCCCCACGCCATCTTCCGAGCCTGAGTCACATTCATGAAAGAAGATAAAGGAAAGTGTCGCTTAGTCGACGGAAGGTAAAACTTCTCGCCATCCAGTTGAAAGATCCATTGTCCTTCGCCTGCCTGCAACTGGCGATCGGGATCGGATGCGGCATCCCCGAACATAAAGTCGGGCTTTCTGTAAGTCCGATGGTCAACATCCTCAAGAGGAGCCGTGGTCAAGATACTCCGCGTGGTCTGCGGATGACCGCCTTGGATGAGCGTATCCCAGACGAGGGAGCTCCGCTCACTGAACAAAGAAGCCTGTCCATGGAACTGCAGGCTGAGGTTACCATCTGCTCCACTGGTCAGCCCAAATAGACTGCTCAGGAGATCGGGAGTATAATGCACTGCAAAGACAGAAACGAACTATGATTAGTTCAACAATCAAGTGAGGCATAGCCTCGCTCAGCAAGCAAGGCCAGTAAGGCGACAGCCCCGACAAAGCTGGATCTCGCAGACAAATCTGCATTTTGCAGAAAACGTCTAAGTACCAACTTCGCTTAAGCAGGAAGTGGTATAGCCCTAAGGGCTGACGTCATCAAGAGAGCACTATGGTCAAGAGTCATCCTTCGTGGCCATGACTGAAGGGACAGACCCGAGTCCTGTTCCTCAAACAGGATGAAGACTGCCCGAGTAATGGCTTCGTACGAGGAACTATTCGGTTCTTAATTCCCTTGTGCAAGGAAGATAGGGAGGTTCAAGGAAACGAGTTCCCTAATGAGGACAGATCATATTCGATCATCATAATAGCCAAATGTTGGCTCCAAAGGAGAGAGACCACAGTCTCTAATCAGGTAGGAAAATCCCTTACCGGTGACTGGTCGCTCGATGACCGGAGGAGGAGGACCCTCCGCTGCAGAAGTCGCCACTCCTTTTCCCGCTCGTCTTTTGGGCGCCATTAAAGAGTTGCAAGAGTTCTCAGGGTTCTCTGAACAAAGAAGGAAGAGGAAGAGGGAAAGTCAAGAAATCTCTCTGAAAAAGGAGATCTTTTCCTGCTCAGCCCGATCGGGCTTTTATAGGCCAAACAGCGCCTGAAACGAGGCCTCGAAAAGGGCGTGTGCCGCCGTTTCGAATTAATTCGAAACGCCGCCCAAAGCGCCTTCCCGAGAAGCGCTGCTTCGATTCCGCTAAGGGTTAACTTCGCCCTGGCTTGAAGTGCGGATTTCGCACAATCCTTTAAGGACATTCGCCGAGAGGCTTACCTTAGCCCTCTAAAAAGGCGCTGACATGCCAGTCTCGCGAAGATCACTCAAAGAAAGGACTATGTCCTTAACTCCGCATACGGTTTAGCCCCGCTATGGCCAAACCTTCAAAGAAAACAAGCGAAGATCAGATGATTAGAAGATGAACTTTCATTGATTTAAAAAGAAGGGTACATTGATATTACATCGAAGTTGTGTTTCATACAACACACCCAGTTGCTCGACAGGGTAATTTGTGCAAAAAAAAAAGCATACAAGTGGTTTTATCCGCTTCTAAGTCAAACCGACTGGACAAAGGAGGCCTTCCTCCTGCACAAGGCCGTAATCAGTGGTGCCGCAAGGACACGATCATTATTTTCCACAAAAATGGCAGGTCTTGCCAGGCCATTTTTGTTGAAGCCTGGCAATAGAAACCTATCGCCGCCAACACGATAGATCACGTATAATGGGAATCGGCAGTGATACCAGTGATCTAACGGGTGTGAGGGCCGCTTTCCCAAAGTGGATCGCCCTTAAAGGCCACCAAAGTTGAAAGTTGGCAATGATGCCAGTGATCCCACAGGCGACGCCCACTATCTTGAAGCGGATCATCTCCGACAAAGCGGCTACCAGCCTCACCTCAGAATGAATCATCTCGGATAAGAGGCTGCCAGCAGCCTCTGGGACACGCACCCGTCGCCCCAAGTTGTTCCTCCTGCTTAAAAGTAAAGCTTCAACCGGGAAGCATAAGGCAATTTTATGGTTCCTTCCATCAAGTCACAAGATTGACAAACATAGCCCACTGCAAGGCAAATCAGAACAGATTAGCAGTTAAGCATAGAAAAAACTGCAAATCAGAATCCTTTGGGTCAAAGCAATCCAATTCCAGTAAAAGCAGAGGACAAGCCTCGCCTGCACAGCACTGATGGGCTGGCTCAGCAAACGCCAAGTCCAAGCCTCGCCTATATGGCTAGCCAGACTGACCCCGTGGGATAGTCTTAACTCCGCCTATATGGCAAGACTGGCTCAACTATTGAAGAGACCAAGTCCCAAGTTTTGTCTGGGCAGCGGATTTAACATGAAGCGATCTTTCTGGGAAGCTATGCCAAAATCCTTCTCTACAGATCAGTCAATTATAAGATGAAGAACAAGGGAAGCTAATCCCTGAAGCAGCTGTTAAAGCTGAATTAAGGGAGATGAATTCCCTAAAATCGGTGAAGTCGTTGAATGATCAAGACTTACCGGTCCTTGGCCGGATAATGACCAGAGTGGGCATTCCCACTAGTTCAGAGATCTGAGTATCTCTTTCAAACCAAGAGAAGAGAAGAGAGGCAAAGCACTTCTCTTCAGAGGACCTCAAGTGTCCTATTTATAGGCCCCATGGCCTGAGCGCTGCCGCCTCAAGCGTGGAAGCACGAGCGCATTTAAGGCATTTATCACGTCTTGAGAAAAGGGACGGTTTCCCTTGGAACTGTGCAAAGGGAGAAACGTCTCCCTCATAAAGGCACTTATTGCGCCTTGAAGAAAGGGAATATCCTCCCTCGGAAACGTGCAAATCGGAGAATATCTCCCTCGATCAGCACGAAGAAAGGAGTAATCCTCCTCGTAACCAGCCCACGACAGTTGATCTCGGGAAAGCGACATGCCCTCCCAAGCGAACATGTCTTCAGAAGCCCAGATGCGAGGCTACTAGCTGCGAAGCTACCCAGTCTACATGATTCCTTGGCGAATCTACATCCCAAAGCAGGATTCAAAGCGAAGCTGAACTCAACCATCATGGCGACGTTCATACTCCACACACTACCGATCAAAGCAATTCAAAGTATTTCAAAGTCTGAGCCATTGCAGACTTTCGAAAACTTTGAAGGGGGTCTTGTTGACACTTAAAAAGACAAGATTCTTATTGGTCCGAACAAGGTCTAAACTTGTTGACATTTATAAAAGACAAGTAACAGACGAGCTGAAGACCAGTTTTCACCCATCTCCGAGGGATAAGGAAGCAACTTGGACTCCACTGATCCAGCAAGCAGACAGTGAACCCGGATTGTTTCTAAATAGACCTCAGTAGGTCTAAGGTGCTAGCACTTAGCATTACATGAGCCCAAAGGGATAGCCTCGCTTGAGAGACTAATATCACTCGACTTCGCCTTGAAGCCATTCAAAGCCTCGCCAGGAAGCTAACTCGCAAACTTCGCCACAGAGGACTTCCAGCTCCGCCAAAGGGTTTCTTTCGGACTTCGCCAGAAATCATCTCTAGCTCCGCTACGAGCTCAATGCGGACAGCGCCACTAAGAATTTGCTATGGTCAACCTTTGATCAATCAAATCTCCGGATGAGATCGGATCCAATCAGATCAAATCTAATTAAGATCAAATCAGAGATCAAATTTGGCAGTTGATTGCCACAATCTCTTGATTCTTCTTAAAACGAGTAAGAAGATCAGGGGAAATCCTCCAACGATATGGAAAGGATCAAGAAGATCAACCGACCTGCCAATTCTAGCTTCACAGAAGCTGATCCTAACCTCGCAGTAAGGCCACTTTCCAGATTTTAAACAGATTCGATTCAATCTGTTTCCATATTTTTAAGGGACGATTATACCCTTGCTCTCCCTATAAATAGCCCGCCAGGGGTACAAGGAGAAAGACACAGAGGCATACGGGAGGACTCCACAAGCAGAGGCTTCTTCATAACGCACCGTGCGTTCTCGAATTCAGAGACCTTTTAGAGAATTGCTTTCTCTATTCAGGGTGTTGATACCCTAACATCGTCCTTCTTCTCAAGGAATCTCCGGAACCAGGCGAGAAGGAATTCCTTATTGAAGGCGATTTTGAGAAGCAGCAAGAGGGTTCTACCAACCTTCTATTCTCTGATTCCCCGAACCAGGCGAGAAGGGAATCTCATCGCTCGCATCGTCAAAGGGACAAAGTGGTCGCGCGCTGACCAGACTCCTATCGGCACACTTCTCCAGAATCTCTGAGGAGATCTACTTGTAATCTTTTTTTAGAATACTTGTAATTTAGCTCCTCAAACTCTTTTTTGTAAGTTTTCCCCCTTTGCAAACATCATGGAAAACACTCTTCTCCTTGTTCTTCTCTCTTCTCTCTATTTTAATAATACTTAAACATGTATATCATCAAATAATTGGAATATCTAGAGTCCTTAACATATTCTGTAATTTTAGGTGAGTACTATTTTTCTTTTAGCAAGTACTATTTTCCTTATAGCGAGTACTCTCGCTCTATTTGGGTTTTCCGCCTTCGATGGGTGAAAATTATATTTTTAGAAATTTTTGTGTAATTGTTGTATTTGTGATAATTGTATTTGTAGTTGTGAAATACTTGTACCGGTGCTCTGGACACTGGTTGTAATTATTGAAAATTTATCTGTATTTTTGTATATTTTTGGCACTAGTGGTGGTGCAGGTTGCAGGTATAGCCTTCTTCTCGGGCTAGCTACTGGGTACTGTAAACTGTGCTTTGCATCCTGGTGGTGGTACCATAGAGTGTGCCTCAAATCCTGTGGATTGCATGGCAGCTACCAGGAGTGCTCTTAGACTTACGGTCTCTCATTTAGCGCTAACACTATTGTCTGTTTTTATATGTGCTTATGTATACTAACGTTAGTTTATGCATGTACCTATTTGGCTCTCTAGCCCTATTAGACCTTATGATCTCTCTTGTGCTCACTCCCCGAAAGGGGGTGCGTTTAGACCATTCGTGGTCTTTCGGTTCCGCCTGGTAGGCATATTTAACGCTCAGCGCTTTATCTCTAGATCATCTAGGTGGAATTTTGCTAGATTTCAGACTCGCAACTTAACCTAAGTCATTCCTATAGCTTCACCAAGCACTTTAGTGATTAAACATTATTCCCTGTTTGTGCCTCCAACACTGCTTACACCGCTTATTTATGCGGTTAGTTGTAACATTGTCTTATAATATATTTATGATTGTGAAGAGTTTGAAATAGCTGATGTGATATATATTCCTGAGATGCTTTAGATACTTGCAAAATGTCTGAAATATGATGATCCTAATACTTCATTATAATTGGTACTGGATATGATCTTGACACATGAATATTGATACTGACTACTGATACTGACATTAAATACTGATACACTACTGACTTGATTGAACAGTATGATTGACACCTAACTGTATACCATACCTGGTATTAACCTGATACGATACTATGATTCCTGACTCAAGACAAATACTCCCGATTCTCTCCTGATTCGGTACCATGAATTCTGAACAGATTAAATTACAAGATTCACAGATATTACTTTTACGGGGATATTATTGTTCTCTTGAATACTGTACCTCTGAATGCTGAATAAAGATATACTCTTATTACTATTATATGATATGTGAAACTAAGTGCCACGTGGAGATAAACACTACATGGAGCAAAGTGTCGTGAGAGCCACCTCTAGAAATCCTCGGGGGTTACTTATAGAATCCCGCATCTCTCCTGTTCTTGTTATTCCCTATAAAATAGTATCATGAAGCCAACTGGAAATAATCCTGAATATATTTAATAACTTTACAACTTACACCGAGGTAGGGGAATGAATGGCTTTCAATATGTGTACACGTTTATAAAGATTTTCACAACTTCTGTTTCGAATCCACCTGATACATAGGGGACCTGGTGGGGTATACTGGCACCCCTGTGCCGATTCCATTCTTGTTCTAAGGGCATACAAATAAGACCCATCGGCTTAGCAGCTAGTTCTGGGGGCCAGACCCAGATACTCCGGAGGCTATTGTCCCGGGTATGCACAAGACCCACTATAAATATGGTTCGTTGACTGTCCCCCCAGTTTTCAACTACCAACTTTGCTCTACTCCGATGTGGATGTATATTAATTGGGACGCTGGAGCATATACTTAAACATCTGAGTAGAACGAGTCTTAAAAAAAGTAATAATAATACGGCTGACATGGCATGATCATACAGACTCTATCTACATAGGGACACCAATAATATGGACATATCTAACATCTGATATAACATCACATGTACATGACATTATTTGATGTCATATAACATCTATTTTATGTTTTGTTATCGTATCTGATTTATTTACATATATGCTAAGTCACATTACCTTTCTATACACTTGTACTTATGTTTGCACGCTATTTGGCTTCTTTTTTTGTACTCGTTTGGGTTGCTTTTCTGACAACCCTTGGGCCTGCATGTCCAGATGCTGGAGTTTGGATCATGACAGACTTTTTTTTACTAATCAGAGTGCGTAACAGAAGCGGGGTATTTTAGTAGCAGATCTTCCCGACCTATTTCCTTTGGATGGTTCTCGAGAATTCCTATTGCAGCATGTGAGTCTTTTCTAATTCATTTTATTCCATTTATAAAATTCATCTTTTGTACTATCAGTTCATGTACAAATTTTTGTGCTCTGATGTAAATTGACTATGTTGTTGTATTATAAAGTTGGAATGTATATTACTACTACGTTTCTGTACTCTAACTATTGTACTATGTTGATGCTTAGTATGTATACGTACATTATACTCTGCGTATATACGTTGCAGTAGCATTTCCATACCCTTGGGTGGGACGTTACACTAACTGTAACCTGAACAAGCTATTTCAGTCAACTGGGATAATAAATATCACTGCAATAAAACACATAAATTCCTGCCCAATGTTCACATTATTCTACCAATAAATCAAATAAAATACATGCTAAGTCTAAATTATAGAGAATCACAGGAAATCAAAAAGAAGGAAAGAAGGCAAGAGAAGATACCAAAACTGGGTACTCAATTAAAGAGAACTCCTGGCTCCTCGCAAATGCGTATGATCCTCCTAAATACCTGATCAACAAAAGAAATAGTTCAGACCTGGATATGCAAATTAAGAGAGTCAGAAAACTCCCAGCGAGTATCTAAAATGAGGGATGTGACACACATATATAAATGATATAAATATGAGAAATACAGTGTAATATTATATGACAATAAACAATAAATTTTAATTATGTTACAAGCATATCAACAAAACAATAGCATATGACACATGTATAAACATTAATGAAATCGATCTACTATAGGTTATATGCCAGGTGTCTATCACAGTATAATAAGTGAACACAGTCAATCACAAACTATATAGACAGTTTATTATTATTAATTATATCAGCGAACACCATTTGTCACATGTAATAAATGCATCCCACACTACGCCTACTACATATGTCAATAGAGGCCTAAGTTATTGAAACTGATCGGTTGGAGACATTTTCTATATTTTAGATGGGAGCCGTACATATCCGGGACCACGATCTCAGTTTTCTAGCACTGTCGTACTGCTAGATACTCAGTAATAGTAAACAGTAACAATATAAGCAGATAAAATGCTAGACAAACTCGGGAACCCTCCAGTGGAACCCTTAGTCAGCTGCGCATCCTGGATCCTAGTTCATGAAATGATACAATAAAATGCTCAAATTAAATAAACAAATAACCTAAACACTCACTAATATCACATGAAATAACATGAATAAACATACAAATAAATAAACTAATAAGACAAACACTCATATAAAATGACGTGGATTCAGGTCTAATCACCTGTTGGAAAGAGAGAAGTATTGCTAAGGAAGTTGACAAGGATCGTCGAAGGGTCGTCGAGTGATCGCCAAGGAAGTCGACGACAAAAGGACGAAGGAAGAAGTAGTAGAAAACAGTAGCAGCAGCAGGAATCAGAAGTTCCGGTCGACCGCCCGGTCGACCGCCCGCAGTAGCAGGTGCTCGGTCGACCGCCCGGTCGACCGACGTGCACAACGTGCACAAGGATGGAGCTCGGTCGACTGCCCGGTCGACCGACTGGAAGCACCCAACTCTCTGTTGGGCACCCAGTCGACCGCCCGGTCAACCGGTGGAAGGGGTCGGTCGACTGCCCGGTCGACCGACAAGCAGGTGCGGGCTGCGATTGCATGTTTGGAAACCTGTTTGTATTTAAAGGCTGTGGCTATTTTCTAGGGTTGAAGAACTGAATGCTGGGATTGCTGAAGCTCTTTTGAGACTTGAGAGAGGCTGCTAGTAATTGTAATCAATCTTCCAAAGTAAAAACCTCTCTTTTGATTGCCCTGAGGACGTAGGCATTGAGGCCGAACCTCGTTAAATTGTTTGTTTGCACGTGTGCTTTCTCTTGGTGTTTTTGTGCTGTTTGGGATTGTTCTTCGTGCTTGGGAGATTCAGGGGATCCTCATCAGGTTGTTATCGTAGGCACAACAAATGGTATCAAAGCTTCCCAGGTTTCGCTTAGGATTTCTGGAGATTCAGAGGACTTCGAGATCTGATTCGGTGGAGATCGTGTGTCGATCTCAGATCAGAGGTAGCGGTGTTCGTGGGATCGTGTGTCGATCTCAGAAGGATGCAAGGAGTGCTCAAGGAATCTTTGGTGGAGTAGATCTGGTGAGAAACTCAATCTAGGGTTTCAGGGAAAAGGTAAAAATCTAATTTTTATCGAAGTAGTGATCTATTTCTAGTTGGCTGTTTTTCTGCATAGATAGAGGATCAAGTAATCTAGATGGCAGAAGAAATTTCTTGGGTTAAGACCATGCATCTGTTGGCCCAAAGGCCTTCCACTCTAGTTTTGATGATGATTAACTCATGTAGTTATGTGTACTAATAATCTTGCAATGTTTAAGTTTCAGATATTTGACAAGATATTAGTTGGTGAAAGCTTCCACACATCTTTCACATGTTGATTCAAGAGCCCGCGCATCAAAGATCATACATTGCACTTGCCCGGTGAATCAGGAGTTTTGGATCGAGTCGACTTGGAGATTACGCTCTACAAGAAGACTTAGGTATCCATAGTTTTAGTTTGGGTTTAGATCCTAATTGTAAAGATTAGAATAGTATGATAAGCTCAAGTTCACAACACACACCTTTCATGTTTTGATTTTCGGTTTTAGGTTTAACCGATCTTGGTTTTCATGAATAGATTTTTTATCAAAACAAGTTTACATGGTTATGTATATTAGATTTGTTCTATATACATGCATGCTTCAATTATTTAGACAAACTTTGTTTGATAATCTATTCCATGTGTTTTATGTTTTGGTATTTACAACAAAACATATTTTTGGACTTAATGAAAAAAATCATGATATATATATGTTTCTTGTATATTGAATTTCTATTCATATACAATATGCTTCAAAGTGTTTAAATATCATATTTTTGTATCATGGATGAGTTTTAGACAATGTGTATTTTCTATTCAAAATACAAGGTTTTAGAAAATACGATTTTTGGTTTTTGACAAAATTTCTATGACACAAAAATAGTCAAATATGTTTGAAATTTGTGTTAGGATTTTTAACACAAGTTTGTAATTCAATATAAAATGATAAAACTATTTTTGTGGAATTTTAGAGATTTTGTGGGATTTATTATAATATTTTTTTCCCCAGATTTCAGACCTGTTTTTGTCTGCCAGGCTTGGCCGGTCGACTGGTACGGTCGACCGCACCAAAGAAGCCAGTCGACCGTTCCGGTCGACCGACGTGCACGGATACGTGCACGCTGGCTGACTCTGTAGCCGGTCGACCGAAGCGGTCGACCGACGGAGAGCTGTTGGCTCTCAGGAATTCTCGGTCGACCGAGGCGGTCGACAGGTAGCCACAACGGTTCAGAATTTGACCGTTGGGCGGTCGACCGGGCCGGTCGACCGGCAGGGTAAAACTGGCAAAAAAAATTCTGTAAACGGCTATTTTCTGTAATTGCCTATAAATACCCCATTTGAGAAAGTTTTTCTCTAAGAATTTTTGGGCTAAAATTTTCTATCTCTCTGGTGTTTTTGCTGCAAGAAAAATAGGTTTTTGGATTCAAAGTGAACAATCTTTTGTGTTTTTGATTAGGGTTTGAAAAACCAAAGAAAAGGGATTTTGGGAAAAGCTTTTGTTTGAACTTCTATATCTTGATTTCATTTGTTTCCCAAAGGTTTTTCTTTGAGTTGCTGGTTTCATATCCCTTGGTTTTCTCCACACTTGAGCTAAAATCTACTATCTATATCTATAGGATATTTGTGTGGGAAAAGAAGAAGTTGTTTGTGGTTGTTGTTGTGACCACCAAGTTGTAACCCAATCTTTTCTTAGCTTTGTGCTTTGGATTGTATCCCTCTAGTTGAGAGGTGATCCTTGTATTGGTTTGTGATTGGGAGTTTTGAATTTGCCTCAAGGAGGAGGTTGTGATTGTTGACTTGGAGTGGTGCCTCAAGGAGGAGGTTGTATTTGTAAAGAGAGGAGTTGGGTACTCCTTGTGAGAGTTCTTTGTGGACTAGCTAGTGGATTAGAAATCCTTCGTGTGTCGAAGGCGGGGATGTAGAGCTGGGTGCTCGAACCTCGAAACATATCTTGTTGTTTGCGCTTGATCTATTGACTCTCTCTCTATCTCTCTCTTTACTTTGTGCCTTGCCTTATTCATATTGTGCATTCATATTTGCTTGGCTTGGTTGTGTGTGAATCATTTGTTGATCACACTTGAGTGTAATTTGCATTAAGTTTTTAAATTCCGCATTTAGTTCATAGATTAGCATTGTCACCTATTCACCCCCCCTCTAGGTGACATTTCAATTGGTATCAGAGCTAGCGCTCCTAATATTTAGGTTTAACCACCTAGGAGTGTGATCTTGGTTTGCTAATCTTCATTTGCATCTCATTTGCACTCATACTAGTTTGCTCTCATGACTAGCCCTCCTATGTTTGACCATACTAGACTTGACTCTTGGAAAGTTAACATGACTAGATATTTAAAAACACTAGGTCATCTAGTTTATCAAGCCATCACCATAGAAGCCCTCCCAAATACTAGTAAGCATAAGAAGGCCAATGCACTTGCACTTCAAACACTTAGAGCATCTTTTGATAATAATCTCTTACTTGTTTTTGATAGTTTTAACTCGGCTTTTGCAGTTTGGAGCGTATTGACATCTCCGAAGCTTCCAAGGATCATCAACAATATGAGGAGATCTAGGAGAGATGTATCCGAAGAGCCTTGTTTCATGGCATATGGGAATGACTCCCATGAGGTACAATCGGACTCTCAAATACATGATAGCTCTAGCTCTTATTGCCATGGATGTTTTGAGGTTCAAAATTTAAATGTTGAACTTGCTTCTAAGCTTGAAAAATTCTTGAAAAAACATAACTCTTTGAAAGAAAAACATTTTGATTTACAAAAAGAAATGAAGGATTTATGCTCTACTTTTGAAACCGTTTTGCAAGAGAAAGAAGAGATTACTAGTGAATGTGACTCACTAAGATCTCAACTAGACATTGCTTTAAAAGAAATTGAAGTTTTAAAAGGCAAAAATGATTGTGATGATATTTTAGAGCACAATGAGATTTTATCCTCAAGATTGGATTGTGTTTTCAAAGAAAACCTTACTTTGAAAAATAAAATTGATTCTATTACTAAAGAATTGAATTTGGTTTTGATTAAAAATAAATCTTTGCAAAATGATATTGATATTCATGTTTGCCATGCTAGTGTAGCTTCTACTTCTTGCATACCTATTGCATGCTCCACTTTGTCTTCTAGCATAGAAAATGATATAAATAATTTGAAGAAAAGTGTTGATTGTTTGGGCTCCACTTTGAGCCATTGTGCCATGAATCACACACGATTGGAAACCTTGGCTCGCAAGAAACAAGTTCCAACCTTGCATGCACACCCATCTAGGCATACACATGCTTTTCATGATCACCACCATCATATGTATGCTCACTGTACACATGTACACATTGTGGTCGAAAAGGCCATCTTGCTAGATTTTGTTATGATCTTTTACATGTTAAAAATTTAGCAACTAATTTTGTTTGGGTTAGAAAAGATGCTAACCCCCGTGGACCCACAAGAAAATGGGTACCAAGATCCACCTCTTTGATGTTTGGTGTAGGTGGAGGCTCTCGCATCACGTGAGAGATTTGGTGCCTTGAGGTGGATGCGTTCTAAGCTTAAAAGAGAATTATTTGGATGCTTCACACTCAAGGAAACTTGGTGGAGAGGACCACCATTGGTTTGGAGAACTAGAGAAGAACCTTCATTACTTTTGGTATCATTCTCTAACTCCCACTTATTTGCATGCTTTTCATGTTCATCTATTTGTAGCATGTTATGTTTTATTGTTCATTATGCTTGTGCTATGCTCATTAGACTAATGTTGTACATGTTTAGTTATTTGAGCACCCATGTTTCATATGGATCTATATTTAGTGTTCACACCTTGTTTAAACTAACATGTATACCCTAAATCTAATGCACATGCATATGCATAAAGATCATATGATTTTCATGTTTCTATGATTTTTTATTTTAATAATTCGTATTTTTGATTATCATAATCATATTGATTGTTGACCCGTTTCATGCTTCATGTTTTGACAACTTGCTTGAATGATAGTTTTCATTAAGACTAGGATTTATACTTGTACAACTAGTGAGCTGCAAATAAACCTTTATATATGTTTGTGCTTGAACGCTCATTTGTATTCACTTGATGTACTAGTATAGTCTAGTTTTGATTATTATTACATTTGACTTGTATTCACTATCTTACATGTTTTGTTTTAACTTTATGTATATGTCCATCTTGTCCAAACTATCATTTATACATATACATCCTTGAGCCACGTGCCTTCATGCATATACTTTTGTGGACTCATTGTGTTTAGGATATGTATGTATACTTTAGTTTGTACATGACATACATATGCCTTGAAGTTTAAATCGTTTGGATGAATTTCATGTTTGCTAAGCGATTTCACATGTATGATGAATCTCATATTTTTAAGATGATTTCAATTAGTGATTTCACATGAATTTCATGTTTTTAATATTGAGCTTGATTGTCCATTTTCATGTTGATATGTTTCTCACAACACTTGTACACTCACTCTATTTATGTTTTCTCATGACTTAGTTTTCATGAGTACAAGTTATGCTATATGGATTTTGAGTGTTTTAGTGCCATGTGGTTTACATGTGTCTTCATGAAAATTTTTTTTTGATCTCATACTAGTTGATTCATATAACTAGTTATGATATTCTTCCTTGGTAGAGATTTTCCAACATACTACATTTTCAAACCTATTTTTGAAAACCCCTACCTTCAATGGGCGGTTGGATGGGAGATCATGTTCTTGTATGCTTTATAATGAAAATCTTTTTATCTTGAACCATGATTGGGTGGTAGGTTATATGAGATATACACTTGTATTTATTATTGTTTCAATTGGTATCATTGAACTCTTTCAATTGGTATCAATATGACATCTTTTTGTATACTCATATATGTTTGTATTTTATATATGTATGCTTCACTTCATATAGTATCAATTTCAATTGGTAGCTATTTTTTTTTCTTACATATATAGATGATTTATTTTGTGCTTATTATATCCCTATATCTTAAAGCACAAATTTTGGCTATGTTAAGCTTGAGTTTTTCATTTTGTATTCATATACAAGCTTTATCACAATTTTAAGATTGCTAAGTTTGAATTTTTAATGAATATCATGTTTCAATTGATTTAATTTTCAATTGGTATCTTATTTCAAGCCTATGCATATTTTCTTTTGGTATTTCATAAAGAGGGAAAAAACTCATATTTATATTTCAATTGGTATTTGGTTTACCATTGTTCTTGTTTCCCACTCCCTTGCTTTATGATAGAAAATAAGGATTTCAATTGGCAAAGAAATAATTTCACTTGGTATCTTGTGTTTTAAAGAATAATAGTTTCATTCGATATCAAGATTTGTTTTTAAGGAAATTCAAAATTAGTATTGTTTAATTCCAAAATTGGTATCTAGTTTGTTTGTTTACAATTGGTAGGTTATTTGTTTACTTACTAATTGGTATCAAGATTTTCATTTTTTTGTGTTTTTCAATTGGTATATGTTCTCGTTCTGATTTCAATTGATTTGTTGTTTTTCAATTGGTATCAATATACACTTCATTGCCACATTTTTTTTGGTATCATATTTGATTTAACCCTTTATTAGTTCTTTGCTTTGAACAAAAAGGGGGAGAAAAATTTATTAACCCTTTTTGATGATTGACAAAAAGGGGAGAAGAATTTGAGTTTTATATGCATATTTGTGTTTGCATATAGTTTACATTTCACATGAAAAGTAGCCTTGTTTATATGCATGTCTATGCATGTTTTATGTGCATGTTTTATGTTTCTTTTTAATTGGTATCAAGGGCATGTTTATATGTGTTTTAAGAACATTCATTGCATATCTTATATGTTTTATTGTTATGCATGAGTTAAGGGGAGCTTCTTTGAAGCTTTACTTTAATCCATGCATATATAACTCCATGAGTTTTGTCATCATCAAAAAGGGGGAGATTGTTGGCCCAAAGGCCTTCCACTCTAGTTTTGATGATGATTAACTCATGTAGTTATGTGTACTAATAATCTTGCAATGTTTAAGTTTCAGATATTTGACAAGATATTAGTTGGTGAAAGCTTCCACACATCTTTCACATGTTGATTCAAGAGCCCGCGCATCAAAGATCATACATTGCACTTGCCCGGTGAATCAGGAGTTTTGGATCGAGTCGACTTGGAGATTGCGCTCTACAAGAAGACTTAGGTATCCATAGTTTTAGTTTGGGTTTAGATCTTAATTGTAAAGATTAGAATAGTATGATAAGCTCAAGTTCACAACACACACCTTTCATGTTTTGATTTTCGGTTTTAGGTTTAACCGATCTTAGTTTTCATGAATAGATTTTTTATCAAAACAAGTTTACATGGTTTATGTATATTAGATTTGTTCTATATACATGCATGCTTCAATTGTTTAGACAAACTTTGTTTGATAATCTATTCCATGTGTTTTATGTTTTGGTATTTACAACAAAACATATTTTTGGACTTAATGACAAAAATCATGATATATATATGTTTCTTGTATATTGAATTTCTATTCATATACAATATGCTTCAAAGTGTTTAAATATCATATTTTTGTATCATGGATGAGTTTTAGACAATGTGTATTTTCTATTCAAAATACAAGGTTTTAGAAAATACGGTTTTTGGTTTTTGGCAAAATTTCTATGACACAAAAATAGTCAAATATGTTTGAAATTTGTGTTAGGATTTTTAACACAAGTTTGTAATTCAATATAAAATGATAAAACTATTTTTGTGGAATTTTAGAGATTTTGTGGGATTTATTATAATATTTTTTTCCCCAGATTTCAGACCTGTTTTTGTCTGCCAGGCTTGGCCGGTCGACTGGTACGGTCGACCGCACCAAAGAAGCCAGTCGACCGTTCCGGTCGACCGACGTGCACGGATACGTGCACGCTGGCTGACTCTGTAGCCGATCGACCGAAGCGGTCGACCGACGGAGAGCTGTTGGCTCTCAGGAATTCTCGGTCGACCGAGGCGGTCGACCGGTAGCCACAACGGTTCAGAATTTGACCGTTGGGCGGTCGACCGGCAGGGTAAAACTGGCAAAAAAAATTCTGTAAACGGCTATTTTCTGTAATTGCCTATAAATACCCCATTTGAGAAAGTTTTTCTCTAAGAATTTTTGGGCTAAAATTTTCTATCTCTCTGGTGTTTTTTGCTGCAAGAAAAATAGGTTTTTGGATTCAAAGTGAACAATCTTTTGTGTTTTTGATTAGGGTTTGAAAAACCAAAGAAAAGGGATTTTGGGAAAAGCTTTTGTTTGAACTTCTATATCTTGATTTCATTTGTTTCCCAAAGGTTTTTCTTTGAGTTGCTGGTTTCATATCCCTTGGTTTTCTCCACACTTGAGCTAAAATCTACTATCTATATCTATAGGATATTTGTGTGGGAAAAGAAGAAGTTGTTTGTGGTTGTTGTTGTGACCACCAAGTTGTAACCCAATCTTTTCTTAGCTTTGTGCTTTGGGTTGTATCCCTCTAGTTGAGAGGTGATCCTTGTATTGGTTTGTGATTGGGAGTTTTGAATTTGCCTCAAGGAGGAGGTTGTGATTGTTGACTTGGAGTGGTGCCTCAAGGAGGAGGTTGTATTTGTAAAGAGAGGAGTTGGGTACTCCTTGTGAGAGTTCTTTGTGGACTAGCTAGTGGATTAGAAATCCTTCGTGTGTCGAAGGCGGGGATGTAGAGCTGGGTGCTCGAACCTCGAAACATATCTTGTTGTTTGCGCTTGATCCATTGACTCTCTCTCTATCTCTCTTTACTTTGTGCCTTGCCTTATTCATATTGTGCATTCATATTTGCTTGGCTTGGTTGTGTGTGAATCATTTGTTGATCACACTTGAGTGTAATTTGCATTAAGTTTTTAAATTCCGCATTTAGTTCATAGATTAGCATTGTCACCTATTCACCCCCCCCCCTCTAGGTGACATTTCAGCATCCTCATCCGAGGATTGACGTGGCGAAGTTTAAGGGCACAAATAACTTCGGGATGTGGAGATGTGAGGTTATGGATGCCTTGAATGCATCGAACCTCGAAGATACACTCCTATTGGAAAAGAAGAGGAGCACGATCACTGATGAAGAGTGGGCAAAGATGAACAGGTCGGTGTGTGGGTTGATACGTTCATGTTTGTCGCAAGACATAAAATATCTTGCACAACATGAGACGTCGGCGAAGCATCTGTGGGAAACCCTTGAGAAGAAATACCTGACGAAGAGTGTTGAGTCCAGGTTGCAGCTTAAGAGTAAGCTGTACAGATTTCAGATGAAGAAGGGGAGCACAGTGAATGAGCACATCTACCGATACACAAAGCTTCTTACAGACTTGGTGAACGTGGATGTCATTGTAGAAGAGGAGGACAAGGCGATCATCTTCTTGAACTCACTCTCGGAGGAGGAGTATGAGACATTCACTGTGACCTTTATCAATGGTAGGCAGACTCTGGACTACCATGAGGTGTCGTCTGCACTGGCAAGTTATGAGACGAGGAAAAAGGAGAGACATCCCTCTCAGTCAAGCTCGTTGGCAGAGGCGCTAGCGGTAAGAAGCATGGGTTCATTAAGGAAGGGCAAGGAAGAAAGAGGAAGATCAAAGTCCAGGTCGGGCTATAGGGATCTGAGGAAGAACCAGTGTGCCTTCTGCAGAGAAATAGGACACTGGAAAGTGGACTGTCCGAAATTCAAGGGGAAGAAGAAGGAGTCGAAGGCTAAAGCAAATCTTGCAAAGGTGACGAATACTCAGAGGAGTAGTTCACAGGCAGATAGATCAGATTCAGACTTGTCAGGTTTCTCATTTTCAATCATTACTCTCATCGTTGGTCACTCATGGGAAGATGAGTGGATTTTGGATACAGGTACAACATACCATGCATGCCCTAATCGGGGTTGGTTTTCTACCTTTGAGAAGCTGGAGGGGTGTTCGGTCGGTATGGGCGATGATCACCCATGTAGCATGGAGGGTGTAGGTACAATCCGAATCAGGATGTTTGATGGGATGGTAAGGAAGCTGAAGGGAGTGAGGTATGTACCTCAGTTGAAGAGAAATCTCATCTCCATTGGAGCTTTGGAAGCATCAGGCATGGTGATATCTGTTCGAGATGGTGATCTCAGGATGATCAGAGGATCGATGGTGGTGATGAAGGGCGTCCGCTGAGACAATCTCTACTGCTTGAAGGGTAATACGGTGATGGTTGCCCAGGGGTCTGGCAGGGAAAGGTCGGACAGGAAGAAGAAAAGTCTTTGCGAACTCCGGCAAAAATAGAATCGCTGGAAGGTGCTACTACCTGCAAGTTGGAAGGTGAACACAGCGTTCTGGACAAGAAGAGGGTGAAATTCAGCACCAGTATTCACCGCAATGAAGGTCTTCTTGATTGTGTTCACGTGTGCATTGGGGACCTGCTAAGACGGCATCGCTTGGAGGTCACAGATACTTTGTCTCTTTTGTTGATGGTTCATCTAGGCAGGTTTGGATATATCCCATGAGACAAAGGGGTGAAGCCCTAGATGTGTTGGTGAAGTGGAGAGGAAGAATGGAGAGGCAGATAGGTAGGAAGATAAAGGAGCTGAAAATTGGTAATGTTGGAAAGGACATGTACCAATTCCTATGATTTGGCCAGGACACCGGAATTGTTACTCACTTCACGACAGGTACAGATGGGTTGGCTAAAGAAGTAATCCGTTCCTTGCTGGAGGCGGTTCGGAGGTTGTTGTCTAATGCAGGATTGGACAAGTCGTTTTGGGCTGAGGTGATTGAGTATGTTAGCCATCTCATGAATAGATCGACTGCGATAGGAGGTAAAGCTCCATTTGAAATTTGGTCTGGGAAAGTTGCTCAAGATCATGGTTTGCTACGGGAGTTTGGAAGTCTGACCTACTTCAGTGCCAAGAATGGCAAAGTGAATCCGCGAGCAAAGAGATTTGTGTATTTGGGTGTCAAGAGGAACAGCTACAGGTTGTGGGACCCCGAAGACAAGAAGATCGTGATGAGCAGGAATGTCACATTTGGAGAGACTTCAGTGTTGAAGTCCACCGTCTCTCAGCAGGTGGAGAGGACGGAGACCAAGGAAGTATCGCAGCGGGTGGAGGTTGATGCTACTCCATCATCTGTAGTTGGTTCGGCATTAGAGGAGACTTCACCGGATGTGACACCGGGTGGAGATCATAAAACCAAGGGTGATGCTGAACAGGTTGAAGACATTGCAGAGGATGTCGAGTTGTTTGCAGCTATTGGAACAAAGGTGAAACCACGCTTGTGGGGAAAGAAGCATGAATCTCAAGCTTGTGATCGTGACAAGCTCAAGGTGAAGACTGTTGTTCTCCATGATGGTCAGGAAGAGGTTCATATGACTCAGTCAGACAGGTTCACTGCTGCAAATACAGGTACCAGTGTTTGAGCTTGATGGAGCTCATTTCAATGAACTACGGTTGGCTTGATCTTTTTGGGCAAAGGTACGTAGGCAGCCATAAAGGCGCAGCCATTTGGTGATGCAACTCTTATGAAGTTATTTAGGTTCTCGAGAAGCTGTTTGGATCTTTACGTAGAGGTGAAGAGTTATGGCCGATGAAACTTCACGTAGAGGTGGAGGGGCTTCACGTAGAGGTGAAGTGTTGTGGCCAGTTGGATCTTCACGTAGAGGTGAAGAGTTATGGCGATGGAACTTCACGTAGAGGTGGAGGGGCTTCACGTAGAGGTGAAGTGTTGTGGCCAGTTAGACTTCACGTAGAGGTGAGGTGTTGTGATCTCGATGAACAGGTGATCTTCCGGTGAGAAGATGTTGAGCTTACATAAGGAGTGGTGTGCATCCAGTTGAAGCTGATGATGTTTGGTGTGCTCTACGCAGACTTGGTTGGACCGTCAGTGGAAGACAGGTAGACTAGATAGAGCTAGTCAGTTGGAGAGTCAGTGTTGGCTCATGCGGAGTCTTTGTGAGGTCGTGAAGTTGCAGAGAAGGAGCCACAATATGGTGATCGACATGTATGAAAGTTCTCCTAAGGTGAAGTGTAGGGAAGGCATGTGCGATGTTTTCCACGGATAGCTGAGCAAAAGATTCCAAGCCGAGATCGTGTGTCGATTTCGCCGAGATTGTGTGTCAATTTCGTCTGGTGCGCGCAAGCCGAGATCGTGTGTCAATTTCGCTGAGATCGTGTGTCGATTTCGCCAGGTGATAGACTGGGGTACGTTGGAGATCGGCTCAGATTTGGAAGAATATTCGCTGAGGTGGAGAATTGTTAGAAAGAGAGAAGTATTGCTAAGGAAGTTGACAAGGATCGTCGAAGAGTCGTCGAGTGATCGCCGAGGAAATCGACGATGAAAGGACGAAGGAAGAAGCAGCAGAAAATAGCAGCAGCAGCAGGAATCAGAAGTTCCGGTCGACCGGCCGGTCGACCGCCCGCAGTAGCAGGTGCTCGGTCGACCGACGTGCACAACGTGCACAAGGATGGAGCTCGGTCGACCGCCCGGTCGACCGACTGGAAGCACCCAACACTCTGTTGGGCACCCGGTCGACCGCCCGATCGACCGTCCGGTCGACCGACAAGCGGGTGCGGGCTGCGATTGCAGGTTTGGAAACCTGTTTGTATTTAAAGGCTGTGGCTATTTTCTAGGGTTGAAGAACTGAATGCTGGGATTGCTGGAGCTCTCTTGAGACTTGAGAGAGGCTGCTAGTAATTGTAATCAATCTTCCAAAGTAAAAACCTCTCTTTTGATTGCCCCGAGGATGTAGGCATTGAGGCCGAACCTCGTTAAATTGTTTGTTTGCGCGTGTGCTTTCTCTTAGTGTTTTTGTGCTGTTTGAGATTGTTCTTCGTGCTTAGGAGATTCAGGGGATCCTCATCAAGTTGTTGTCGTAGGCACAACATCACCATCAGGTCTGCACTGCATGAACTGGTTCGGATCTCCAAATTGCCTTGTGTGTCAGGTTCACTGCAAACACGACTCCAGTTCGGGTCGTACAAATAGCCTGGGTGCTACAACTGTAACACACACTCACATACGCGCAAACACACGTTCACGCGCACAAACACACTGACATAACACACACTAACACAGAGACAAAAAGAAGTGAATACATGCAGAGAGAGTACACAAACACATATGCATGTACAGAGAGTGAAAGAGGGATACTAAGAGAGAGAGAGTCAAGAGAAATGGGTGGGAGAGATAGAGAGAGACTGAGATAGAGAGAGGGGGGAGAGTGCACATGCGCGCGCGCATACACACAAACAGAGAGTGAAGAAGAAGAGGCAACGGTGGTGGGCAGAGGGAGTAAGAGAAAGAGGAAGGTGAGGTGGGTAGTTGATGGCGTTGGCGGTGCTCGGCGCAAGTCTGCCCGTGGTGGGGGAGATGGCGGAGGTTGGGTGGCGAGTCGGAGGAGCTCTCAGTGGCTCGAGCGAGGGAGGGAGGTGGCACAACATAGGACAGGTTGTGGGAGGTGGTGTGTATGGTGGTGCTACCGCATGGGAGAGGAGAGCCTGATGGCAGTCATGGTCTGAGAAGGAGGTGAGGGGGCAGCATGCAGAGGTTTCGGCGGTCGGCAGAACCATGGGCGACAGAACTCAGCGTGCTTGCGGGGAGAAGGAGGGCACGACACAAAGAGGAGGTGGCATGGGTGGAACACGCTGGTGGGTTCTGGAGAGCTCAGAGGAGGAGGGAGGTCTCGGGATAAGGCCTGGGCCGTGGTATTGGGGTTGGAAGAGAGAAAGAGAGGGAGAAGGTGGGTGTTGTGGTGGAGAGGAAGAAGGGGAAGGCAATTGTGGTTGGGTTTGGGCCGTAGAGGAGATGATAATGATGATCGGTGGCATTAAACGGGGGGGTGGAGCAACTACGGATCTAGGTGGCGGCGGGCGTGGGGAAGTGGGAGAGAGGGTGAGAGATGCAGTTAAGGTTAGGGGGGGGAGAAGAGACATATGGGATAGGGTAACATGGGCTTAGGCTAGGGTTGTGCTTGTTATTTACATCTTTTTTTTCCATTTATAATGGGATGGGGACGTTGGGCTTTGGCTTTAAAAGAAAGGAAAAGAAATGAAAGAAAGGGAGGAGAAAATATGTGGGTTTGAGCTAGGATTAAAATGAAATAATAAAAATAAATAGTGATAGCACTTAATAAGAATTAATAATAATAATTTTCATAAAAATAAATAATTAATTAATACAAAATATTTATGTACACATATAAATAATATTATTTATTGTTAAAATTTGTATTTCAAAATAGTGTTATTAATTCATTGTGCTTGGGCTCTTGAATCAACACCAAATTGCTTCAATCCTCAACTTTGATTCTATTGTCAAAGATAAATATTAACTCAGGATTTTGATTGAAATTTGAAACTTTAAACATGCAAAATCATTAGTACTATAACTACATGAGTTAATCATCATCAAAACTAGAGTGATGGGCCTTTGGGACAACAAATCTTTCACGACGGTTAGTAAAATAATCACTGTGAAACATATTTTATAGCAATTCTTTCTTTAAGAACCTTCTTAAAATCTCAAAATGCGGTGGGAATTTTGAAATTTGATGAATTTTTAGTTTAGATCTTTCACGGAGGCTTGTTAAAATAACCGTCGTGAAAACATGTTTTATGGTGGTTCTCTAAGAACCGTTGTGAAAACTTAGAAGCTGTGGTAATTTTGAAATTTGATGAATTTTGTGTTTGGATCTTTCCCGACAGTTTTATTAAAAGAACCATCATTGAAGCATTATGAAATTTATTTTAATCAGTCATGTCAGCGATCTGCAGATCAACACTGTTGGAATATTTTGTGTTCTACTTTCAGATCATCTCTCTCCCCTCACCCTCATTCATCAACGCGAGTTCGACCTCTCCCCTCTTGTTCATCAAGGAGATCTCTCTCCCCCCTCATTCATCAGGCGAGTTCGATCACCAAGCAAATTCATCAAGGCGATCTCTCTCTGCTTCGCCCTTACTCAGAGATCTGCAAGTGAGACTTCTTAAAGAAATTTTGATAGGGTGAAAAATCGTTCAAGGCAAGTTCATCTATCTCCCCTCGTTCATCAATGTGAGTTCATAAATTGTTTGATAAATTCAAATTATGGGCCTGATTATGATATCTGTTTACTATCTGCTATTAGGAGAACTAAGGGATCATCAGGCGGGATGAAAGAGGAAAATGAGGGATCACGAGGAGCACAAGTGGATCGCTGCCAGGAATGGACAAGGAGAACGAAGAGGGGATCACGTTAGAATAATTTTTAAAAAAATGAGGCATTTTTCACAGAGCTTTAAAATCGCAGTTGTTGCCTCTCATCTTACAACATCGTCTGGATAGACGGTGCTTTCTAAACTGTTGTTGTTATTTTCTAACGATGATTTTAAACCACTGTTAAAGCCCATTTCTGTTGTAATGTAAAATAATTCAAAAGGTACATTTCATAATAACCTCCTCTTAAAATTGATTAGTTAGGTGCTAAATTGATCTTAATTCATTTTTTTTTTAAATTTTGGTTTAAAAATGTTTCTCACATTCTTCTTAAGAGGTGAAAGTCCAAGTCTGAATAAATTTCTCTATCAGTATCGGTTATAGATACATATATGAGTTTTCTTTACCGAACTATATTTGTGTACAAATCTATATCAAGCCACTTCCAATGTCATGCTTTTCTAGCTTGTTAAACATAGTTAGTTCGTTATATGAAGAAAACATACTCAGCACATTATTTTTATACGGTATGTGTCATATATACATCTGCACTTGTAACTTGTTCTATTATGTAATTTATATTAGGTAATTTATGTTTATTACTACCATTAGTGGAATTGGAAGTAACTTGTTTCAAATTTTAGTTTAGATAAATGGTGATATTGTGATACCTATCTAGTGATTTGGAGTTGTATCTGTTTCCCTTGTACACAATGCATATCCCTGTCTGATTTTAGCAAGTGCAGATATAGGTTTTCCTTACATATTCATATTCTTATTCGTATTAAGAATTATTAAAATATGTATTAAGAAATTAAAAATTGTTATAAAAAAATTATTTAAAAGTTATCAGTAAAATATGTGAGTCCACGGGGTCCAAATGGATTGTGCTCTAGAAAATATGTTGACTTTTATTTTACCATTCCGTCTCATAAATAATAATTTATGTTTCTTAAGAAGGAATCTGCAAAACTCTGATGTGTTATTAGTTCTGCTTTGCAAATTTATTTAATTCTATAATTTTGCATAACAAACAATACACCCAGGTCAGCCAAGGTAGCTGCACGTGGGCACAGAGCGGGGTGTCAAATTGGTGGTGCCGGGCCAGCAATCCGCACGGGCACGTCCCGGCCCACGAAGGACCCCGGCCAGACCCAGCTCACCGGGTAAACGGTGGGCCGGCCCTTGGTCTATACAAGGCGGCCCACGGCCTGGCCAGTTCTTGCCTGCATAACCCAACAGTTATAATAGCCGTTGGGTGCCCTGCTAGGCTAGACCTGGCCCGGCCGACCCAACATCTATTTTAACCGTTGGGGTGGGGGGTTCTCTGATTTTTTTTTTACAGAAACCCCTCAGTTCAATCCCTATGGATATTATAGCCATTGAGGGCTATTTGCAATTTTTTTGCAAATACTCTCCAAAAATTGAAAATACTGAAAATACACCTAGAGGGGGGTGAATAGGTGTACTAGCTAATCAAATGATGAATGATGCGGAATTAAAAACTATTTATGTAAGTTAAAGCTATTAAGCTAACCACACAAAGTATAACACAAGCGAATTCCCAGTGAAGGGCTCTGTACTATCTCCTTAAGATTCCTCTGGATTAAGAGTTGAGGTGCCACTATGCTCTCTTGATTGAATACAAGTGTGAGCAAACAATCCCAAGCATATATCAATTAAGCGCAAGAGATATCAAGCATATAAAGAGATAAATAATATAAGCATGCAAGATATATAAACACAAGTGAGAGAGAGGGAGCAATCGCAAACACGGGAGAATTAGTTCGAGGTTCGAGCATCCTTGCTCTATGTCCCCGCCTTTAACACTATGAAGGATTTCTACTAGAATCGATCCCGCAAGATCACTCGGTGTCACAACACCTACAATGAGTTCACACTAGAACTCTTGGACTCACTAGTCCCTCTCTTGTTCCCCCAAGAACAACACACACAAGCACACTAGCTTGCCGAGGTCGCACCTCTTACAACTCCTCCAACCACACGTCGGAACACTTGGTGATCACTTCACTTGATCACCACAAAACTCTCTTCACCAAGGCCACAACCTCTACAACTCTTCACAATATAAGGATGAAATCTTCTGATCACTTCTCTTGATCACAAAAATAACTCTCACAACAAAGATCCCTAGAGGATTGATATAGCAATGGAAAGCTAGAGATTGTGTGAGAAAAACAAGATAGAGTTGTTGTGAAAACTCAAGAAATTTCTCTTGAAAACACTCTTGAAAAAAATCTCCTTTTGAAATGGAAATATTAGCCCTAAAGTAAGTAGAGAAAAACTCTAAGAGAGGTAGGAAAAACTGGCTTTAAAACTCTCTTAAAATCTTATCTAAAACAGCCCAAAATAGCCCCCTTATATAGGCTTCAAAATATAGCCGTTGGGGTCAAACTGCAGGTCAGAATGACTTGTCAGTCGACCGGCCGATCGACAGGCCAACGGTCATTTTTTTGACCGTTGGGGCCTGCCAGTCGACGACCCGGTCGACCATGCCCTGGGCATGACCTGCCGATCGACCGACCCTCAAGCGAAAGGGCCGTGCACATTTCTGTGCACATCGGTCGATCGCCTGGTCGAACGACTTCTGTATCGGTCAACCGGCAGAAGGCCAGGTCAGCATATTTTAAGGATTAAACTTGGTTTATTTAACTTCAATAAAATCCCATAAAATCACATAAAATCTCCAAAAATAAGTTCATTAAAATACTTTGAAGTACAAATATGTGTGATCGAAAATCAACACATATTACAAACTTTTTGAACTATTTTTGTAATATAGAATTTAGCCTTAAACAGAAATCCGTATTTTTCAAAATCAATCTCCAATTTGAAAAGCAATTTTTCCAAAACTTCTCCAAATACAAAATAAAATATTTTAAACACTTTTGAAGCTTAGTGTGTGGATATGATCCAATACATATATGAGATGAAATATCTATATTTTTGACAATAAGCCCTAAAATAGGTTTTGATAAATACATAACTTAAACATATGATATAGAATCACCAAATAAGTTTTTCTAAACATTTGAACCAACAATGTGTACGGATGAAATCCAAAATACATATAAATCATATAAACTTATTTTGATGGAATCTAATAATGAAACATAAGAACGCATACTTTGAAGCTCAAAAATCAAAACAGTACTTTTTAAAATCAAAACTATTTTAAGAACACACATATAATTTTTTTTTTTTTGTGTGTGTATGAGCTTGAGCAATCCACAACTAATTTATCATTTACATTTTATCTAAAAATAAATCTTAACACTTATAAACATGACACAAGTCTTGAAAATCTTCTCTTGAAAATCTTCTTCTTCATCTTGACTTGGTCCAAACATTGATCCATGAGTTAGACTCCTCTTGAGTACTTAATGCGATCTTGATGTGCGAGCTCTTGAATCAACACGTGCTAGCTTCAAAACTTGACTTCAAATCTTTTATTGAAGCTAAACACCTACTAAGATCTTGATTAAATATCTAAAACAAATAGACACAAGATCATTAGTACTATAACTACATCAGTTAATCATCATCAAAACTAGAGTGATGGGCCTTTGGACCAACAATCTCCCCCTTTTTGATGATGACAAAACTCATGGATGTTGGAACCTATTTCGATGAAGGCGTTCGTGAAGATCAATTCATTTGGAGCTCTTACACATGACGAATCAAGAGTCCGACATGATCAAGATGTGCCAAGAAGAGTTGATAGAGTGTGGGTTGTAAATGTGGAATAGCATGTAAAAGCCTTGACACAAACACACACTTCATTGGTCCATTAGTCGACTTGAAGTCTTTTATAAGTCGACTAACCCATTGACCAGTCGACTTACTCCAAACCCAAGTCGACTAATTCTGTGTCAAATATCTGACCCAACTCTCTGTTTGATAATTAGTCGACCGACAGTAAACCAAGTCGACTAATATCATTTTGTAGTCGACTTATAGAATACCCCTAGTCGACTAATCCTTGACCCAGTCGACTATAAGGTAGTTGCAGTCGACTTGAGGTAGTTAACCAGAAAACTGTTCATCCAATGTCCACCTACCTAGTCGACTAATAGCTAAACCTAGTCGACTAATAGTTGAAATTTTGCCTAGTCTAGTCGACTAACTCAGAACCCTAGTCGACTATAGACAGTTTCTGACTGTTGGACAGTTTTCTTTATCTGGTCTTTTGGGCAACGAATTCCAACGTCCTAATGGTTTGAATTGCTCCTGTAACTATCCTAACTTACCCTAGTCTTCAGCTATAAATAGAAAAGTTATTGCAAAGGCCATTTACCAAGAGTTTTTCTCAGTTTTCCAAAAAGCCAAAATCTGCAAATCTGAAAAAATGTTTTCTAACTTCAGTCTTCACCAAAAGACAATTCCTATTGTGAAGTTCTCTGAAGTTCTTGTTTCCTATACTGAACCTTGTCCACATACACATTCAGTACAAGGCTATAGGAAAAATATTATAATTCTCAAAGTGTTCATTGTACACGGGAGGCTTCTTGGTTGAAGAGGCAAGTTGTACAAGGTGACCATTGTACACAGGAGGCTTCTTGGTTGTAGAGGCAGTTGTACAAAGGTAAAAGGTGTTCTCTTGGTGGAAGAGAAGGTGTACACATTTGGCGAAGGGGATTCGACAAGTGGTGTACATGTTGTATTGATCTTGGGTGGCAAGATCAAGATTAAAGGAAAATCTCAAGCGGGTGGCTTGGGGACTGGATGTAGGTCACAAGGACCGAACCAGGATAAATCTCTTTGTTTGCGTTTGTCAATTTCTGAGATTTGTTTTCCTTTACATGCAAGTTATTTATTTTATTTATTTGCCTAACGATTAATCCTTCTTGTCTAGTGTTTGTGTTGACTTGTGTTGTATTTTAGATCATTGTTGCCTACAACAGATAATTCCGCAATTAGTCCTTATCTCAACGATCCAACAATTGGTATCAGAGCCCGGCACCAACATCAAGGTTCAAGGCAACAACCGGCGTACACGCTCTGATCCAACAATTGGTATCAGAGAAAGGGAGAGCCAAGCAACAACCATACCAATTCCTACATTTGGTATCAAAGCGAAGGCGGATACAAGTCAACAACAAAGATGGCAACGGAGTTCTCATCATCCCAATTCAAAGAAGGACATTCTACACAACGTCCACCGCTATTTGACGGAACCAACTACAACTATTGGAAGTGTAGAATGAAGATATACTTGCAGTCACTCAACTACGACCTTTGGAACATCGTAGAAGCATCATACACCAAGCCTACAACCAACTACAATGCTTGGAGTGAAGATCAAAAGAAGAACGCGAACCTTGACGCCAAAGCAATGAATGCTCTATTCTGTGCCCTAACCAAAGAAGAGTTCAACCGTGTTTCAACAGCAACTTCTGCACATCAAATATGGCATACTCTTCAGGTAACACACGAAGGCACTAATAAAGTTAAGGAATCTAAAATATCTGTTCTTGTCCACAGGTTTGAGTTATTTAAAATGGAGGAGAATGAAACCATATCCAAAATGGTTACAAGATTCACCGACATCACCAATACTCTTGCATCCCTTGGAAAGGACTACACCCAAGTTGAAAGAGTTCGAAAGATCCTTCGTGCACTTACACCAGAATGGGAGAAGAAGACAACCGCCATTGAAGAGGCGAATGATCTCTCAACTATGACATTAGAAAACCTAATTGGTAATCTAATGGCATATGAAGTGCAGTTAGAAGAAAGGAAGAAGGACGAACGACAACACCGTTCAAAGAAGAAAGAACTCGCCTTCCATGCATCTTCCGACACGGACAATGATGACGAAGAGGAGATGGAAATGCTCTCAAAGAAGTTCAAGAAATTTCTTAAGTAAGGTAAATTCAAGTGTTTTAATTGTGATAAAACAGGACATATGAAGATGGATTGCCCTTTGCTCAAGAAGAAAGATAAGTACAAGAGTAAGAAGTTCAGAAAGAAGAAGAACTACGAAACATCTTCAGAATATAGTGATTCCTCATCTTCTGATGAAGAAGAATCCACTGAACATGTTAACTTATGTTACATGGCCATAGAAGATGAAGAGGTATCGTTTTCTGAACTCTCTGATGCATTTAATGAATTATTTATGAATCTGAAAAATGAAAAACTGAAAAACAGATTTTTGTTAAAAGAAAATGAGAAACTTTTACAGGAAAATTCTGTTTATGCATTACAACGTTCTTCTATAAATTCTCAACAAGATGAAACTGAAAATGTCATATCATTCTTGAAAACTGAAAATGAGAAGTTTATAAAAGAAAACATTTTTCTGAAAAAGGAAACTAAGTCTTTGAATGAAAGGATTTCTATATTGGATAAAGACATGTTAGTTTTCAAAAAGAAATATGAAGATCTTATGCAAAATGTGACTAAGTTTAATAAAGGAAAAGAAAAATTAAATGATCTATTATCTTTTCAGAATTTGTCACATGATAATCATGGTATTGGATTTATTGCAAAATCTTCATGTTATAATAATCCATATAGTTCTTTTGTAAAAAGAAAGCCTAAGAAAAGTAAGTTTATATGGATTCCAAAGAACTTAAATGTTTATGATAAAAATACATATATTGCTTTATACATGCATGATATATGTGATTCTTGCAATTATGTATATACTAACAGGTGGAAACCAAATTCTAAATGGATTTGGAGTCCTAAAGGTTAGATATGATCTTTTATATTTGGTACCAACTAACGTTTATCTTGCAGGTACCATATAAAAAATGTTAATAAAGATCAACTATGTATATATGTACTAATATATTTGTTGCAGGGGGAGAACAAAATATTTCTCTATCTGTTATAACCCATTTCTGCAGGGGGAGGAAAAGATAACATATTTTCTGCAGGGGGAGGACTTGTGCACACAAAGCGTCGTCATCAAAAAGGGGGAGAATGTTGGAACCTATTTCGATGAAGACGTTCGTGAAGATCAATTCATTTGGAGCACTTACACATGACGAATCAAGAGTCCGACATGATCAAGATGTGCCAGAAGAGTTGATAGAGTGTGGGTTGTAAATGTGGAATAGCATGTAAAAGCCTTGACACAAACACACACTTCATTGGTCCATTAGTCGACTTGAAGTCTTTTATAAGTCGACTAACCCATTGACTAGTCGACTTACTCCAAACCCAAGTCGACTAATTCTGTGTCAAATATCTGACCCAACTCTCTGTTTGATAATTAGTCGACCGACAGTAAACCAAGTCGACTAATATCATTTTGTAGTCGACTTATAGAATACCCCTAGTCGACTAATCCTTGACCCAGTCGACTATAAGGTAGTTGCAGTCGACTTGAGGTAGTTAACCAGAAAACTGTTCATCCAACGTCCACCTACCTAGTCGACTAATAGCTAAACCTAGTCGACTAATAGTTAAAATTTTGCCTAGTCTAGTCGACTAACTCAGAACCCTAGTCGACTATAGACAGTTTCTGACTGTTGGACAGTTTTCTTTATCTGGTCTTTTGGGCAACGAATTCCAACGTCCTAATGGTTTGAATTGCTCCTGTAACTATCCTAACTTACCGTAGTCTTCAGCTATAAAAAGGAAAGTTATTGCAAAGGCCATTTACCAAGAGTTTTTCTCAGTTTTCCAAAAAGCCAAAATCTGTAAATCTGAAAAACTGTTTTCTAACTTCAGTCTTCACCAAAAGACAATTCCTATTGTGAAGTTCTCTGAAGTTCTTGTTTCCTATACTGAACCTTGTCCACATACACATTCAGTACCAAGGCTATAGGAAAAATATTGTAATTCTCAAAGTGTTCATTGTACACGGGAGGCTTCTTGGTTGAAGAGGCAAGTTGTACAAGGTGACCATTGTACACGGGAGGCTTCTTGGTTGTAGAGGCAGTTGTACAAAGGTAAAAGGTGTTCTCTTGGTGGAAGAGAATGTGTACACATTTGGCGAAGGGGATTCGACAAGTGGTGTACATGTTGTATTGATTTTGGGTGGCAAGATCAAGGTTAAAGGAAAATCTCAAGCGGGTGGCTTGGGGACTGGATGTAGATCACAAGGACCGAACCAGGATAAATCTCTTTATTTGCGTTTGTCAATTTCTGAGATTTGTTTTCCTTTACATGCAAGTTATTTATTTTATTTATTTGCCTAACGATTAATCCTTCTTGTCTAGTGTTTGCGTTGACTTGTGTTGTATTTTAGATCATTGTTGCCTACAAGAGATAATTCCGCAATTAGTCCTTATCTCAACGATCCAACAATGGAGTTATATATGCATGGATTAAAGTTAAGTTTCATAAAAGCTCCCCTTAATTCAAGCATAGCAATAATCAATAAAGATATTCAATAAAAGCACATAAATTAAACAAAAACATATATGCATAAATACCAAATATTAAGCATGCATATATAAACTCACTAAAATTTTCCCCCTTTTTGTCAATTCATCAACAAAGGGGTAAGGACAATCAAACAATAAAAATGTATAAGCGATATACATTCATAAAGAGGAGAGACGTAAAGTTAGCTCCATCTGCATACATGCATTACATGGAGAAGGGATGACTAGACCCTAACCCACATAAAACATAATATACAATGTATAAGCGGAGATGTTAAGCCCCCCTACAAACGTGTATCACGTAAAGAAGAGAGGTGAAGCTCCTCAATGTGAGATACACTCAGCATGAATCTATATATAGAGAAGATGTTAAGCTCCCCTTGCATATAGACAATACATATCAAAAAAATTTAAAACCACTTTTTAAAATAAATTTTTGAAATTTTTTGAAGTCAACAAAATGAATTATGATACCAATGAAATCAAATAGTAGCTGACAAAAATAAATGATGGTACTACTTATAGAGAAACAAAAATTTTTAAGATACCAATAGCAGATTTTAATACCAATTGAAGGTGAAACATGATATACATTTTGATACTAAATAAATACCAATTGAAATCAATGTATTGTTGGCCCAAGGTTATAATCACCCGGTTTTATGATTTTGATGATAACAAAACATATGTAGTTATTTGTACTAATTAAGTTCAAATGGCTAAGTTCATTTCAGGATTCTAAGGATTCAAGGAGTTACTTCCTCAAAAGGAAGGTGTTGAAAACTCAAGAAGACTCATATACGGGATCAGAACTCTGTACACTCAAACGATGCAAATGGAGAAGCCCGATTGAAAATCTTGTAGTCACGTGGACCCTTGTAAGATTTTAGTATGTTAAAGAGTGAAGTATGATAGAAGTGCTCAAGAAGATACATACAAAAAAATACACGTTTTCAAAATATACAAGTTTTGCATAGTATTGATTTTGTTGCATGTTTGGTATTAATACATGTTTCATAATTTTTTTAAATTTTTATATCAAGTTTAGAACATGTATTTTCTCCCTTATACGATGCTACATAACCCTCAAACCAATACAAAATAATTTAAAAATTGTTTAAAGTTTAAAAATCTATTTTTACTCTATTTCAGGCCAGAAAGGTCGATAGACCTATTGACCGTTTCTATTATAGGCCAAAACGGTCGACCGGGCCTTTGGGCAAAGGCGTGCACGTTTGTGCCCATTTGTCGGTCGACCGACCGGTCGACCGTCAACTCCTGCGGTTGACCGACTGAAAGAGCCTTGCTCTCTGTTTGTGTCGATCGATCGAGCCGGTCGACCGACAGTTCAAAATTTTCTTTTTAAAATAACCTGCGGTCGACCGGGTGGTCGACCGGAGCCAACGACTATTTTCCTAGTGACGTGCCGGTCGACCAGCCGGTCGACCGGCAGTTGTCCAGGTTGGCATAACGGCTACATTTTGAATCTATTTTGATTTTTATAAGTTCCAATGGTCATTTTTGGTTGTCAAGTGGTCAAACTCTTGTCAAGTGGTCAAACTCACCTCAATGACCTGACAACACTTATGAATGTTATTCATCCTTAACCTATAAATAGAGGTCATGGGTTTTGGTTTTCAACAAGAAAAATATCCAAATTTCAAGAGTTTTTAAAAGAGAAGTATTTTATAACTTTCTATTTCAAAGTTCTTCATTTTCCAAAGCTTTTTTCAGTTGGTTTTAAGTCTTCTAAATCTCTTCAACTAAATTTTTTCTCTCACTTAGCTTCTTGAGCCTCAGTTTATATTCCACTCTATAAGAAGTTGTAAGAGAGTGTTTGTGGTCTTGCTAGATCACCAAGTGCCTTGTATTCTATTGGCTTGTGGTTTCTCTTGTGTGGAGGATAGAGTTATTGGAGTTGGGTACTTCGATCTTGAGTAGACCATGTTGTAATCTCTTTGGTGTAAGGTTCCTTTGTGGAAGTTTCCTTAATGGATATAGTGAAAATCCTTTATAGTGGTGAAAGCGGGGACGTAGAGTAGTGGCCCGAACCTCGAAACAAATTCTTTTGTGTTTGCGTTTGATTTTATCTTGCTCCTTATTGCTTTACATTTATATACTTGTGATATTATTTATCTTGCTTTTCATTATAGCATTCATTCTATCTTCTTGCATTTTCGGTCTATACTCATATTAATAAGGAAAAATTAAGCACCTCAACTCATTTATCTAGAGAAATTTAAGAGGAGGAGTTCTAGAACCCTTCACCGGGAATTCGGCTTCAATTCTTGTTTTGAGTGACCGCTTGCATAATACATCTTAACTAGTTTTAAAAGTGCATTTGATTAGCATAACACCTATTCACCCCCCTCTAGGTGCTTTTCAATTGGTATCAGAGCTTTGATCTCTAGTTTCTTAGCTTAATAACCTTAGAGAGATCCTTAATTGCTAATCATCTTTTTCATATTTCATCCTCATTCACATTAGTAAAGATGGCTGAAGGTATTAAGACCCCACCCTAGTTTGATGGCCTTAACTTTCCTATATGGAAGGTTAAGATGACCGTGTTTTTGCAATCCTTAGGGAGCCGGGTTGCAAAAGTGGTGACTAAACCCTTTAGTGCACCCCTTAGCGATGAGGACACTTGGTCCGGCATTGCTACGAAAGAGTTTGATGTAAATGTTAGGGCACATTATGCATTACTTCAAGCTTTAAATGATGATGACATTGCTAGAGTCATATACTGTAAATCCGCATACGAGATTTGGACTCACATTTTAGTCACTCATGAAGGAACATCACAAGTAAAGAGGGCAAAAATTGACCTCTTACATTCCTAATATGAAAACTTTACCATGCATGAAAATAATACCATTGATGACATGGTAACAAAATTTACAAAATAACTAACGGTCTTGCTTCTTTAGGTGACGACATTGACAATGATCAAAAGGTGAGGAAGATCATTCGTGCTCTCCCACCCTCATGAGAAGTCAAAGCTACAACCTTGAAGGATCTAAACGATAAGAAGGAAATGGAGCTCATTGGTCTTATAGGCAACCTTAAGACCCATGAGATGGAAAGAAAAGCTAGAGAAGAGATGATTCCTCAAAAGAAGAAAATAATCGCTTTCAAAATCACTCCCACTTCTCTGACGAAGATGATGAAGAAGAGGATGATGAAGATCTCTCCCTCCTTGTAAAGAATGTTCGGAGAATGTACAACAAAGCAAAATTCAACAATAGAAGAAGATGGTAAGGAAAGGAAGAAAAGAAGATCATTTGCACCAATTACCGGAAGCCGGGCCATATGGTTACAGAGTGTCGGGAGAATAAGAGTAAACCCTCTACCTCCAAGAAGTCCCACAAAAGGAAGGCTCTAAAAGCTATGGGACTCAGAGAGTGATTCCGATGAGTAAGTTGACATGGCTTATTTGTGTTTCATGGCAAATGATACCACTAATAAGGTAACCTCCGAAATATCTCTTGAGGATTGTGAATTATCCATGAATGAATTAGGTGAAGCTTTTGAAGAATTATCTCACAGTTATGATTTTCTTAAAAGAAATATTTAAAAATTAAAAAGGAAAATGAAACTCTCAACAACAAAATTATCTTACTCACAAAAGAAAAGGATGATTTGTTTTCCACTCTAACAATTTTAATGCTTATAAGATTGCATGTAAAGCTAAATTTTCACTAATAGATAAAGATGAGATTTCTATCCTAAAGAATAAAATTAACTCTTTAGGAGAAGTATTAAAGAAATGTGAATTTGACAAAACTACATTAGAGATTATGTTTCCTAAGAACATACCCCTAAGAAACACACTTATGCTACACACACCCATACTCGTAAATCACAACATTTGCGCATACATCATGCAAAACACACAACACAAATTAAACATGTTCACACTCCACACGCTCATCATGCCTTCATTTATGGTAAAATTTATGCATGCACTTATTGTGGCCGAAAAGGTCACTTGACTAAATTTTTTTGATAGAATAAATGCCTTAAATAGTCATGTATGGGTTCGTAATGCTAACATTAAAGGACCTAAGAAAATTTGGGTACCAAAATCAACAAATATGTTACATGATGTAGGTACACTCCAAAGCTCCACGACGTAGGGAGCAGTGGTATCTTGATAGTGGTTGCTCAAAGCACATGACAAGGGATATCAACAACTTTGTAACCTATCAAGATACCATAAAGGTGGCACCGTTACCTTCAGAGATGTAATATCCCCTACCTAATAATACCGTATTTTCATCCTCATTAATTGGATATACTACCAGTATTATTATTGACTAATCTATTTTTGTATAAGTGTATATTGCATATTGTTATTAATTTCCTTCTTCTATTCTTCTACCTTTTATCTTCTAAGCCCAATCCTTGGAGCCCAAAACCAAGCTCATCTCTTTTCTCTTCTTATTTTCTTTTCTTTATGTAAACCTATAACCCATTACATTCACCCATTATCTTTACTCTTTAACTCTAGGCCCAATATCTTTTATCATCATTTTTTTCCTAAGCCCGTCACCCAAGGCCCACTAACAACTCCCCCTTTCCTATATAAACTCTCATTAGCTAAACCAAACCCTAATTAATCCCTAATCTAATTATCTCTTCCTCTTCCCTTTGCTGCCGCCCAGATCTGCAGCGTATAGCGCCTTGGCCGAGTCCATAGCCGTCGCACAACCTCCAACCAAGGTCCCCTTCATCATCCTCTCCCCTAGCTCCAGCCGCCAAGCCCCAACGCCTCCATTTTTTCCTCCTCCTATCGTTCTCTGTGGCTCTCGTCGTCTCGATCCGATCAAATCCATGGAGTTCTGGGGGGATAGCTTGTGGGACACCAACGCTTGCAAGGAGATGGCAAGTTTCGGGCGAGATCCCGCCACTGGGATTCGAGTACCGGAGTCCGCCGACATGTTCTATTAGCCGCAGCTCTCCGATTGAGGTAAGAGGAAAGATTGCATTTTGATTTGTGGGTCTTGTTCCGTTTGTGATTTAACTCGGACCCTTTTGGTATTTTGAGATTTGGATCATGGGTATTGGTTAATTTTGGATTTAGGGCAGATCAAGCTCACTGGGGAGTTTCCGGAGCTGGATTTGATGTCCAAATTGAAGGTTTTGAGAGCTGGGGCCAATTTTCTATATGGGCAGATACCGGAAGGGTTGTCTGAGATGATAATGCATTTGGAGGAGATTGACTTGAGCAGGAACGGGTTTACAGAACTAGGGAGATGCATTGGAGATTGTTGACTTGAGTTCAAATTCATTATTAGGAAACTATCTGAATGTGACATCTCAATTTGGGAATCTAATATCCATCAAGCTTCAAGATAATTCTATAACAGGTTCCCTTTCTTTTGTACTAGGAAGATATCCAAGATTATCTGTACTTGATTTTAGTCTAAACAAACTCAATGGACCTATTTTGCCTAGCCTCTGTTAATGTGTAAGTTAACATGTAAGTGCCTATTAATAAGTGCATTTATATATATTTGTGTTTAAATGTGTAGGCCTGTGCGTGAATGTGAGTGTCATGTGGGTTTTATTCTTATGTGTGAGCAACCTACACCGAGCTGTTTTCGGACTCCCCGCGGGACGCTGTCGATCACCGTCGTCGAGCGCGAGCGCACCCCACGCCCTTCACGGCGAGTTGCTCTATCCAACGACACCCTCCGCGGTCCCGTACGCCTCCGTTGGAGCCTCCATCGGCGCGCCGCAAGTTCCCCGACGGCATGCTTAAATTTTCTTCATGTGGGTATGTATTTACATTGTACATGTTTTAATTATTTGTTAAATTATAAAGTATATAAATGGATACCTATTATATATGTGTGTCTTTAATTAATTGGCTATGTATATATATATTAGGTGCATCCATTCATGTGTGTGTTTGTGTGGGTGCGTGAGTGGGTTGTCTATGTTGATGCATGCATGTATATGCATGTATTTATGCATGGCATGAATTTGTACATTAATTATGTGTATAGTTTAGTAACTAATAAGTGAGTTTTTAATTAAAGGTATAGTATATGTATGTAAGTGTGGGTATGTATGCATGCATGTATGTATATATATATGTTTACACTCGTATATACGTATGTATATGTATGTACGTGGGTGTACACGTATATGTTGGTGTGCTCGGAAGGGTGTTAAGCATGTATTTATAATTATTTGTATGTATTGGTTGCGTGTTACAGCATTTTGGATTTGTTTGGTGAGATCCGGACCAGCAGCACAGGCGGTGAGCGAGCGGCGATTCCAGGCCCTTCCGGCGAGCGCGAGATCCCCAGCTTGCAGCCAGGTCTTCCCCAGTACCCTGGCTACCGTCCTATGCAGTCCGACAGTGAAGAGCGGCGCCACGGCGACCGTAACGGCGACTCGCCCGGTAACGTGCAGGTTTCCCAATGTGAGTGTTTCTCGCTATCTTTCTCCCATTCTTTAATTGGAGTAATTGTAAATGTCTTGTGTATGTTTTATGAATCCTTTGATGCGTCATATTATTATTCGTGTGTAGATCTTTACGTTTGGATGCGATCGTCATCCCTTTAGTTTCATGTTGGATGTTTTATGCATAGATATATGACTCGCATATATATGTACATATATTATGTTGGGACTCTATGTTCATCATATGGGAGTTTGGAATATTATTGTAGACATATCAGGATGTAGCATGAGGGTAATTGAGATGGATATATGATGGAATGACCTGACTTATCATGTTAGAACTTAGATACATGTTTATGATATGTTGGACACCGAGTATTGGGATATCATGTTTGATCTTAATGGAAGTGTGAACCCTTGAGGATTTGGAAATCAGATTAGATTGTTAGAGTGAGAGAGCTGTATCTGATTATGGATATATGTTGGAACAACAATTATTGAATCAGATTACTAGATGTGTAATGAAACTTGATGATTATGGAACTATTGGAATCATGAGTTGGTTGTGTTGACTTTGGATTGACCAGGGACTTATGTTATTTACATTGAATGATGATTAGTAGTTAGAAATGACTTTATTAGTGAGTATTTGAGGACATATCAGATATGATTGAAGTAGTTGAGTAGATATTCTAGATCACATGTAGTTGAGGATGTTTCCTATTTAATATGATTGGGATATGCGTTTGACTTGTTGACCTCGAGGACATGCATGGTTATTGATTACATCTATTGATAGAGATTGAGTTCATATTGGTGTTGAGGAGAGGACTAATTACAGATTCATTGATATGATAGTTTACCGTTTTGGCTTACACTGATACGGACTGACACTTAACGATTTGCAAGGATAGTATTGGGTATATAGTTGATGGAATAATTAATGATATCTCTTTAGTGTGGATGGGTGAGATTATGATCAGCTTTAGTTAAGACTGTTTATTGAGCAGTAGCTAGACTGTTACTGTTATTTTATCCATGTTATTGAAGTTACTGGGAAATGATTGTTTGACCGTAACCACGGTACAGTCCTATTGTTCATCGTATACACGGTTACTGTTACTGTTACTGTAATACCCCTCTCCCGGAATACGTACTTAGATACGTATTCAGTCTTTCGATCGTATTTTTCGATTTACCTTCCGTATTTGACCGATTTTAATTTCAAATATCATTTCCAATATTTTAGATTTTATGTGATTTTCTGGAATTTTCTGGAATTAAAATGAATTTCTCCGAAACCGGTGTCGGCCAGTGCCGCTGACCGATTTCCGAATTTTTATCTTCCAAAAAGTTAGGAATTTTTAGAAAGTCCTTTAGACTTTATTGCTTAGAATCATATTTCTTACTTATACACTTTTTCTGAGAATTTTATGAATTTATGAAAATTCTTTCGGAGTCGGTAAATAACTGATTCCGGGATTTTTAATTTTAAAACTATATAGTATTTCTTCAAACGAATTTCACCATGAGTCTTCAAATATTATTCTTGATTTTTGGTAAATTTTCAGATCATTCCGAGATACTTGAATTTCGGGCATTTTTCAATTATTGCAAATTCCATTTTCCACCTCATGTGCCACCTCAATTCCCACTCACCCTTCACCTAACCCCACTCACTCTCTCTCCTTCCCATGGCTGGCCAAGTGGCCAAGTGAGGGACACCTCACCCCCTTCTTTTGCAAGAAAACCCTTCCCTTTCACCTTAATTCCACCCTCTTTGAAATAATCCCAACCTATAAATCCCTTTCATTTGCAAATTTCCCCTTTTCCTTCTCTTTCACTTCATCAAGAGAGAAGCTCTCCATAATCCTCTTCTTCTTCAAGCAAGAACCCTAGCTCCTAGATCACCCCAATCCCTTCACCTCCACCTCCACCTCAAGATCTCAAGGACTTCAACCAAGGCTTCATCAAGGACTTCAATTTCAACCATCACTCCCCAAGGCAACACCTAGAGCAACTCCTTCAACTCAAGATTTTGGATTGTAGCCACCCTCTTCCTCCATTGGATCAAGCTCCTAATTGAACCTTCTCAAGTGAGTATCTTTACTCACCAAGACCTAGATTTCCCTCTATTTACTTGAGATAGTAATTCTTGTAAAATGGTTCCATAAAAATCCAATTTTTAGGTCATCAAAGCTCAAATCCAACCTCCCCATGTGTGTATATCTACTCACTAAGGCTAGTCCCTGTTGTGGTGTACTTGTGTTGATAGATCAGGTCCCCTAATAACATAAAAATCCTATCTTTAGGCTGTTAGAACCAATCCCTTAAAAATCTGATTTTCTGCCTTAACAGTAGCAGATTCCAGAGGATCGGTCGACTGGCAGTCGACCGATCACTCTACCGATGTGCACAGCGTGCACAGTTTTGAGCTGGCGGTCGACCGGCAGTCGACCGACCACTCGACCGGCTTAGGGAATTAGTATGGACCAGTCGACCGGTAGTCGACCGGCCAAAACCTGGAGCTCACGGCATCTGCACGGGGGAGCCGACCGCCAGTCGACCGGGAGCCGACCGCCAGTTATATCCCCAGTCGACCGGCAGTCGACCGGAGGTCGACCGACAGCCTAATTCTGGGCCAGTTTTCTGACTCCTTTCCTTTTTAATTTCTGACCTTTCCCTGATATTTGTATACTGTTTTAGCTTTGTTTATGCTTCATACCTGTACTGCATGACTTGTTACCTGATAGATCTTGCTTTATTATGCTTCATGACTCATGTTACATATTGCTATTCCATAACTTGTTAAATGTGAAGTATCACCACCCCTTCATGCTATCACTGAAACACCAAGCATGATATACCCGACTTATTATATAAAATAGACCAACTTACATTGGGGTCAGGGGGAAATATGCGGATATCGATATGTGTTCGTGTTTACAGTGGTTTTAGGTATATTGTACAATTATGTTCCGGTCTAACCTGTGGTACTCCAGGGGACCGAGGGGAGTGCTTGCTCCCTTTCCTGTTTACTGTCATGACAAGGGCATACATAAGACCCTCCTGTTAGGCCTTGCGGCTGGTTCCGTCATCAAGCAACGGAACACCCTGGACCGTGGTCCCGGGCATGCACGGGACCCACTGTAAACATAGTTCGTCGATACAACCGCTGTTTCCAATAACAACCTTGCTTTACTAGGATATCGATCTATGTGCTCTGGGACGCTGGGTCACATAGCTAGATATCACAGTAAGACAAGTAATAATAATAAGACGTTAATTGTAGATTTATTGCATATGACCTTATCTTATTGAGTTTACATCACTTGTTATTCGTTGCTATTTATTACTACTCCATTATCTTTAATCATGATCCTTAGTCACTTGGCTATCTTTTATTTGTTGTTATATGTCTTGACCCCTTGGATTTGCATATTCAGATTCCGAGGCTTGGAACGAAGTGGAGCCTTCCACAGAGGACCGGGCTTATCTTTGCGAGCAGGCTGACCAGCTCTAGTCCCATCGTGCCCGACTCTTCCTTTTGGTTCACGGGATCTCCATCCATTACGTGAGCATTTTGTGTTTCTGGTTGTATATCGTTCCCTTTGGACTTGGGTTGTGATAAAAGACACTTGTAAAGTGATGTTGCTTATCATAACTTGTATAACCTTGTATTTGTATCTTGTAAGTTGGCATATGAATATACCACGCTTTGTGTTGTACTCTGATACTTGTTGTACTTAATGCTTAGCGTATATACGTGGGGGCACCTTCTGACCTACGTATATGCGTTGCAGTGACGTCCCCGTATCCGTGGGATCGGGGCGTTACAGGTTGGTATCAGAGCCTAGGCTCTCAAACCTAAAAGTACAATCAAGTGACAAATTCTAGTAATTTGCTAATGCCAACTACAATGTACAAAGTTGTCTAGTCCTCCTTGATTCCGTCCTTGATTCATTTCCTCGTGTCCTAAACTCTTTTCATTTGTTTCCAATTCCAGATCTTATCCCTTTCGGTATGGAGAGGCGCTCGGGTCGTAACAACATCGGGCAAGTACCGAATGGACCCGTAGGAGGAGAGAGTGCTGATATCCTGAAGGTCATTCAGACCATGATGGAGAACCAGCAGCAGCAGACTGAGCTCCTCAGGCAGGAGTTGGCAGCCCCAAAGGAGCAAAGGCCTGGGAACGTGTCAGATTTCCGGCGGCTACAACCGGCCATCTTCACGGGAGTCGAGAAACCATTGGATGCTGAACAATGGTTGACGGACACCACTGATTTGCTGAACGCCGCCCGAGTGCCTAAGGAGAACCAAGTGGAGGTTGCCAAGATTCAGCTGAAGGACATAGCCCGGACTTGGTGGTTGGCCGAAGAGGCCAGATTGGAGAAGCCTGTCTCCTGGGATACTTTCTCCAAGAGCTTCTACAGTCGATTCTTCCCTGCTACTGCTCAGAAGGACATGGAGGAGCAGTTCATCAGACTACAGCAAGGGAACAAGTCCGTGGATGAGTATGCCGCGGAGTTTCTCAGACTGAGCCGCTTTGCCCCGTACATGGTGACGGATGGGGAGAAGAGGGCAAGCAGGTTTCAGCAAGGTCTGCAGATGGACATACAGGTCCTCTTGATGCCCCAGCAGCTGAAGACCTATTCAGAAGTTCTCACCATCGCTCGAGATGTGGAGCGTGGGTTAGAGAAGAAGCAAGAGGATCAGATGAAGAACCAGGCCATGAAGAGGCCGTTTGTACCAGTGGGTAGAGGAGGACCATTCAGAGCAGCGAAGGTTCAGGCCAGGCAACCATTCAGAGCAGTTCCTTACCAGATGGCTCGACCAGGTCTTATCTGCAACTTTTGCCAGAAACCAGGACACTCTCAGCAGAATTGCCGGAGGGCAAACGGATTGTGTTTGGTGTATGGAGCACGAGACCATGCCGTAGAGACCTGTCCACACAGGAGAATGGGGTTTGCTAACCAAACCTTACCGGCACCTCAAGAGCAGAATGGACAGAGGGTATTACCAGGGCCAGTGGGGCAGAGGAACCAGGGACCAGTGATGAGGAGAGCTCTTCCCCTTCCTCCACCGCATGTTGTTCGCCCAGTGCAGAGAGGAGCCAGGACGGCAGCAGGACGTGGTAGAGGTCAGGCCTACAACCTGACAGCAGTAGAGGCTGAGGCTTCAGAGGAGGTGATTACAGGTAACATCAGAGTTCATTCAATACCTGTTCTCGCTCTCTTCGATTCAGGTGCATCCCACTGTTATATCTCCGATCATTTTGTAGCTTTACATTCTATACCTGTTAAGGCTTTAGACCGCAAATGGGAGATAAGTACAGGGAATGGGGTAGTTATATCTTCTAGAGTTTGTGCTGACTGTCCAGTGGAACTTTGTGAGAAGATCTTGGCCATAGATATGCTTGTACTAGACACCAAGGGGTACGACGTAATCTTAGGCATGACCTGGCTCAGTCAGTACTATGCAGTGATTGACTGTAGAGAAAGGAAGATCTATTTCAGAATCCCACTTCAGCCGGAGTTCCAGTTTAGTGGAGAGGTGAAGCCTGCTAAGAAGAAGATTCAGATGACCACTTCGGAGGTTCAGAAGGGAGTGCCAGTGTGGGATGAATTTCCAGAAGTCTTTGCTGAGATTTCAGGACTTCCACCGGAGAGGATAGTGGAGTTCTCTATTGATACAGTTCCAGGGACAGCTCCTATATCTAAGGCTCCGTACAGGATGGCACCGACGGAGTTGGAGATCTTGAAGAAGCAACTGCAGGAATATTCAGACAAGGGACTGATTCGACCAAGCACTTCACCATGGGGCGCTCCAGTGCTATTGGCGAATAAGAAGGATGGTGGTAAGAGACTTTGTATTGATTATAGAGAATTGAACAAAGTCACTATCAAGAACAAGTATCCCTTGCCCAGGATTGATGATTTGTTTGATCAGCTTCATGGAGCCCGTGTATTTTCTAAGTTAGATTTGCAGTCGGGTTACCATCAGCTGAGGGTGAAGAAGGAGGATGTTCCGAAGACGGCATTCAGGACCCGATATGGCCACTATGAGTTCCTGGTTATGCCTTTCGGAGTCACAAATGCCCCTGCAGTTTTCATGGACTTGATGAACCGAGTGTTCTCTCCTTACCTGGATCAGTTTGTAGTTGTATTTATAGATGACGTTCTGATCTATTCAAAGAATTATAAGGAGCATGCAGAGCACTTGAGAATTGTGTTGCAGACCCTTCAGCAGGAGCAGCTTCATGCCAAAAGGAGCAAGTGTGAATTCTGGTTGGACAGCATAGCTTTCCTTGGACACATAGTTTCAGCAGAAGGAATTTCAGTTGATCCTAGTAAAGTCCAGGCAGTGAAGAATTGGCCAGTTCCGAAGACGGTGACTGAGATAAAGAGCTTTCTTGGACTAGCCGGATATTACAGGCGCTTTGTCCAGGATTTCTCTAGACTTGCAGCTCCGTTGACCAGGCTCACCAGAAAAGGGGAGAGATACATATGGACAGAAGAATGTGATGCAGCATTTGAGCAGTTGAAGCAGAGGCTTATTTCAGCTCCAATCTTGAGGACTCCTTCAGGAAGAGGAGGGATGGTCATTTTCTGTGATGCATCAGGTAAAGGCCTAGGGTGTGTGCTTATGCAACATGATCATGTTATAGCATATGCATCTAGGAAATTGAAGCCTCATGAGAGGAATTACCCAACTCATGACTTGGAGTTGGCAGCTGTGATATTTGCTTTGAAGATCTGGAGACACTACCTTCTGGGAGACAAAGTGTTGATATACACAGATCACAAGAGCCTCAAGTATATTTTCTCACAGAAGGAGTTGAATATGAGGCAGAGGAGGTGGTTGGAGCTTATGGCGGACTATGATATTGACTTGCAGTATCATCCAGGCAAAGTCAATACCGTTCCAGATGCACTGAGCAGGATGCCAGAGAACAGAGTGCTAGTCCACCTCACGCAGCAGAGGGAGTTGATTCAGGAGTTCATCAGATTGGATTTGATGTTAGTGCAAGGAGGTGATAAGGCCGGGCAGTTCATGGCTTTACAGATCCAGTCATCATTGATAGAGGAGATCAAGGAAGCTCAGAAGGAGGACCCCAGATTGCAGACATTCAGAGCTCAGGTGGAGGCTGGATTGAGGTCGGATATCTGCATTCACCCAGATGGTGCATTGTATTTTGGAGATAGACTTTGTGTTCCCCAAGAAGAAGTCAGACAGAAGATTTTGGAGGAAGCACACAGTTCAGCTTATTCTATACACCCTGGGGGAAACAAGATGTACCAGGACCTGAAGAAGCACTTTTGGTGGAATGCTATGAAGAGAGAGATAGCCCAGTTTGTTGCCAAGTGCTTGGTTTGCCAGCAGATAAAGATCGAGCATCAGAGATCAGCTGGACTTCTTCAACCTTTACCGATACCCGAATGGAAGTGGGAGCACATCACCATGGATTTTGTGACGGCATTGCCTCGGAGTCCCAAGGGTAATAATGCTGTGTGGGTAATAGTTGATCGCCTCACCAAGTCAGCTCACTTCATACCATTCAGGGTAGGCCAGTCGACAGAGGTTCTGGCAGACAAGTATATGAAGGAGATAGTTCGTCTGCATGGAGTTCCAGTTAGTAATGTATCAGATAGAGACACCAGATTCAGATCTCATTTCTGGGAGAGTCTCCAAGAGAGTCTGGGAACTCGTCTGAAATTCAGTACTTCTTACCATCCTCAGACAGACGGGCAATCTGAGAGGACTATCCAGATCCTTGAAGATATGTTGAGGGCTTGCATGATTGACTTCGGAGGATCATGGGAAGACCATCTTCACTTGGCTGAGTTTTCATATAACAACAGCTATCAGGCAAGTATTAAGATGGCACCCTTTGAGGCATTGTATGGAAGGAAGTGCAGATCACCGATTTGTTGGGATGAAGTCGGTGAGAGGAGTCTTTTGGGACCAGAGATCCTGATGCAGACGACAGAGAAAGTCAGGGTTATCAGAGATCATCTCAGGGCTGCTCAGAGCAGACAGAAGAGTTGGGCAGACACTCTAAGGAGGCCATTGGAATTCCAGACCGGAGATCATGTGTTCTTGAAGATATCACCTACCAAGGGTGTAATCCGGTTCGGTACACGTGGGAAGCTAAGTCCGAGGTATATCGGCCCATTCGAGATCCTAGATCGGGTGGGAGATGTGTCTTATAGATTGGCGTTGCCGCCATCTTTGGACGGGGTGCATAATGTCTTCCACGTGTCTCAGTTGAGGAAGTATGTCAGGGATGACAGCCATATTCTGGATCATTCCGAGCTGGAGCTACTACCGGATTTATCATACCAAGAGCAGCCGATGGCCATTCTGGATAGGAGTGTCAAGACGCTGAAGAACAGAGCTATTCCATTGGTAATGGTGTCTTGGAACAGGCATGCGCCAGGAGAGGCCACTTGGGAGCGTGAGGACGTTATCCGGGAGCGTTATCCTCAACTTTTCACATCTTGATTGGGTAAGACTCTTTCCTTCTACTCTTCTCTACCGTTATCTTTCCTTGTATCCGTATCTATCTGTTGCTTTTCCTGTTATCTTTCACCTTATGAAATTTCGAGGACGAAATTTTGTAAGGTGGGTGGATTGTAATACCCCTCTCCCGGAATACGTACTTAGATACGTATTCAGTCTTTCGATCGTATTTTTCGATTTACCTTCCGTATTTGACCGATTTTAATTTCAAATATCATTTTCCAATATTTTAGATTTTATGTGATTTTCTGGAATTTTCTGGAATTAAAATGAATTTCTCCGAAACCGGTGTCGGCCAGTGCCGCTGACCGATTTCCGAATTTTTATCTTCCAAACAGTTAGGAATTTTTAGAAAGTCCTTTAGACTTTATTGCTTAGAATCATATTTCTTACTTATACACTTTTTCTGAGAATTTTATGAATTTATGAAAATTCTTTCGGAGTCGGTAAATAACTGATTCCGGGATTTTAATTTTAAAACTATACAGTATTTCTTCAAACGAATTTCACCATGAGTCTTCAAATATTATTCTTGATTTTTGGTAAAATTTTCAGATCATTCCGAGATACTTGAATTTCGGGCATTTTTTCAATTATTGCAAATTCCATTTTCCACCTCATGTGCCACCTCAATTCCCACTCACCCTTCACCTAACCCCACTCACTCTCTCTCCTTCCCATGGCTGGCCAAGTGGCCAAGTGAGGGACACCTCACCCCCTTCTTTTGCAAGAAAACCCTTCCCTTTCACCTTAATTCCACCCTCTTTGAAATAATCCCAACCTATAAATCCCTTTCATTTGCAAATTTCCCCTTTTCCTTCTCTTTCACTTCATCAAGAGAGAAGCTCTCCATAATCCTCTTCTTCTTCAAGCAAGAACCCTAGCTCCTAGATCACCCCAATCCCTTCACCTCCACCTCAAGATCTCAAGGACTTCAACCAAGGCTTCATCAAGGACTTCAATTTCAACCATCACTCCCCAAGGCAACACCTAGAGCAACTCCTTCAACTCAAGATTTTGGATTGTAGCCACCCTCTTCCTCCATTGGATCAAGCTCCTAATTGAACCTTCTCAAGTGAGTATCTTTACTCACCAAGACCTAGATTTCCCTCTATTTACTTGAGATAGTAATTCTTGTAAAATGGTTCCATAAAAATCCAATTTTTAGGTCATCAAAGCTCAAATCCAACCTCCCCATGTGTGTATATCTACTCACTAAGGCTAGTCCCTGTTGTGGTGTACTTGTGTTGATAGATCAGGTCCCCTAATAACATAAAAATCCTATCTTTAGGCTGTTAGAACCAATCCCTTAAAAATCTGATTTTCTGCCTTAACAGTAGCAGATTCCAGAGGATCGGTCGACTGGCAGTCGACCGATCACTCTACCGATGTGCACAGCGTGCACAGTTTTGAGCTGGCGGTCGACCGGCAGTCGACCGACCACTCGACCGGCTTAGGGAATTAGTATGGACCAGTCGACGGTAGTCGACCGGCCAAAACCTGGAGCTCACGGCATCTGCACGGTCGACCGGCAGTCGACCGGGAGCCGACCGCCAGTTATATCCCCAGTCGACCGGCAGTCGACCGGAGGTCGACCGACAGCCTAATTCTGGGCCAGTTTTCTGACTCCTTTCCTTTTTAATTTCTGACCTTTCCCTGATATTTGTATACTGTTTTAGCTTTGTTTATGCTTCATACCTGTACTGCATGACTTGTTACCTGATAGATCTTGCTTTATTATGCTTCATGACTCATGTTACATATTGCTATTCCATAACTTGTTAAATGTGAAGTATCACCACCCCTTCATGCTATCACTGAAACACCAAGCATGATATACCCGACTTATTATATAAAATAGACCAACTTACATTGGGGTCAGGGGGAAATATGCGGATATCGATATGTGTTCGTGTTTACAGTGGTTTTAGGTATATTGTACAATTATGTTCCGGTCTAACCTGTGGTACTCCAGGGGACCGAGGGGAGTGCTTGCTCCCTTTCCTGTTTACTGTCATGACAAGGGCATACATAAGACCCTCCTGTTAGGCCTTGCGGCTGGTTCCGTCATCAAGCAACGGAACACCCTGGACCGTGGTCCCGGGCATGCACGGGACCCACTGTAAACATAGTTCGTCGATACAACCGCTGTTTCCAATAACAACCTTGCTTTACTAGGATATGGATCTATGTGCTCTGGGACGCTGGGTCACATAGCTAGATATCACAGTAAGACAAGTAATAATAATAAGACGTTAATTGTAGATTTATTGCATATGACCTTATCTTATTGAGTTTACATCACTTGTTATTCGTTGCTATTTATTACTACTCCATTATCTTTAATCATGATCCTTAGTCACTTGGCTATCTTTTATTTGTTGTTATATGTCTTGACCCCTTGGATTTGCATATTCAGATTCCGAGGCTTGGAACGAAGTGGAGCCTTCCACAGAGGACCGGGCTTATCTTTGCGAGCAGGCTGACCAGCTCTAGTCCCATCGTGCCCGACTCTTCCTTTTGGTTCACGGGATCTCCATCCATTACGTGAGCATTTTGTGTTTCTGGTTGTATATCGTTCCCTTTGGACTTGGGTTGTGATAAAAGACACTTGTAAAGTGATGTTGCTTATCATAACTTGTATAACCTTGTATTTGTATCTTGTAAGTTGGCATATGAATATACCACGCTTTGTGTTGTACTCTGATACTTGTTGTACTTAATGCTTAGCGTATATACGTGGGGGCACCTTCTGACCTACGTATATGCGTTGCAGTGACGTCCCCGTATCCGTGGGATCGGGGCGTTACAGTTACTGTTACTGATATTGTTCACCGCGTATACGATTACTGATTGACTGTTACTGTACTGATATTGTTACTGTCCCGTAGCATCCCAGTAATTTTAATGGCATAAGATATTGATTGTCACTAATGGCATTACCTCACTGACTGTGCACTAGACACCTTTTACTGGACCTTGACATAGGACTGTATCACTGTTACTTGACATCTAATACTCCTGTACCCCCCTGTATCCATGTCCCATGCACTGTTGACCTGTTAATAGCACAGTCAAACCGGCGTCCGGCGGTTTGCCGCCTGGTGTCGGGATTGACGAGGATGTATCCCACAATCGTGCTAGCGTCCGGCGGATCTTGAAAGGAACTAAGTGCCACGTGGAGCAAAGTGCCACACCATACACATGGTGGGGGCCACCTCTTGAATCCACGGGGGCCACCTCTAGAATCCTGTTTCCCTCAGAGCAAAGTGCCACACTGAGCAAAGTGCCACACCATACACATGGTGGGGGCCACCTCTTGAATCTGTGGGGGCCACCTCTTGAATCTGTAGGGCTATCTATTGTACGTGACGCCTGGTGTTAGCGTGATATTGCATTCTCAGTGCCTATTAGCATCCACACGCACTTGTATGATGATAACCCCTAGGATGCATGTTATTTGGTTCTCTTTCCCTATTCGAACAATGATACCCGCATATCGGAGTTCGGATGAGTTCTACTGGATGTGCGGGCTCCAGGGTGAACTGTCGGATGTTGTGGGACGCCGGTGGGAAAGTGATAAAGATAACGTAGAACATTACTGATTGTTATTGAATGAATTGAATGAATACATTGTATTGTATCCTGAACTGTGACCCTGCCTTAAGACACATGACTGTATACATGATTGTAACCAGGACCAGACCTGTGACCGGACTTGGATACCAACCTAGTGACATGTAATAGATTACACGCCTTGTCATTGATTGCACATTTACTAATGTGACAGTTATCGTCTATCTTTATTCCTGTTGCTATCGTGTATATTACTGTTCAGTTATTTATTGTGTTATTTAGTCTTTCTATCTGCAGTTGTTCTTACTATTATATATGCACATGGTTTCTTCTGCACGAGTTCTTTCCCCTTTACACACACACTCATTATGGTCGCGTTCTGACGATCCTGGATTTGCACGTCCAGATATTGGACGATTGTTTCTAATGTGCAGGTATTCGATGAGACGGTACGCCTTGCGAGGAGCTTGGGTCCTCTCCCTTTGATTCTAGTATACTTGCATTTTATTCTTGTTATTATTCTTTGTTCCTATATATCACCTTTGACTTCTGTTCAGCTGCCATTTTCTTCCTGTTGTTCATTGTTATCATGTGTAGTCTTATATGTATTATTGCAGTGGTCCTTGATTATTATAGTTCTGATTATAGCTTGTTCAGGTTACAACTTAGGCTTAGCGCGTATACGTGGGGTATTTCCCTTGCGTATATGCGTCGCCATAACGACTCCGTATCTTTAGGATCGGGGCGTTACAGAGTGGTATCAGAGCCAGGTTTCGACATGAAGCGGACTTGATTCTTACCGATAACTTGAACGAGCTATAATTACACTGCAATATACATATACTATCCATCATGATATTCAACCCATTTGGAATTGACTGTCCTCTTTTGAAAATCCATCTCTTTGATCTTTTGATCTCCCTGATCACATCTCTTCTATAGAGTAATCTTGGTTCCATCTTGATTCCTATTCTCCTTGTCTATTCTATTTTTCTGATCTTGTCTTTTGGGAATTGTTCACTTCATGCTGAAGATGGTAGCAGAGATCAGAGCGCGCAGCGGAATCGTGGTGTCCCAACGAGACGATGTGGAAGCTTGTTTGTATTCTGTCTTGATTCTTGATTCTTTTATCATTCCCTATTTGAAGCTTGTTTATTTCTTCTTGACCTTGATTCTTTTACCATTCCCCGCTTTATTTGAATTTCGAGGACGAAATTTTTATTAAGGTGGGTAGAATGTAATATCCCCTACCTAATAATACCGTATTTTCATCCTCATTAATTGGATATACTACCAGTATTATTATTGACTAATCTATTTTTGTATAAGTGTATATTGCATATTGTTATTAATTTCCTTCTTCTATTCTTCTACCTTTTATCTTCTAAGCCCAATCCTTGGAGCCCAAAACCAAGCTCATCTCTTTTCTCTTCTTATTTTCTTTTCTTTATGTAAACCTATAACCCATTACATTCACCCATTATCTTTACTCTTTAACTCTAGGCCCAATATCTTTTATCATCATTTTTTTTCCTAAGCCCGTCACCCAAGGCCCACTAACAACTCCCCCTTTCCTATATAAACTCTCATTAGCTAAACCAAACCCTAATTAATCCCTAATCTAATTATCTCTTCCTCTTCCCTTTGCTGCCGCCCAGATCTGCAGCGTATAGCGCCTTGGCCGAGTCCATAGCCGTCGCACAACCTCCAACCAAGGTCCCCTTCATCATCCTCTCCCCTAGCTCCAGCCGCCAAGCCCCAACGCCTCCATTTTTTCCTCCTCCTATCGTTCTCTGTGGCTCTCGTCGTCTCGATCCGATCAAATCCATGGAGTTCTGGGGGGATAGCTTGTGGGACACCAACGCTTGCAAGGAGATGGCAAGTGTCGGGCGAGATCCCGCCACTGGGATTCGAGTACCGGAGTCCGCCGACATGTTCTATTAGCCGCAGCTCTCCGATTGAGGTAAGAGGAAAGATTGCATTTTGATTTGTGGGTCTTGTTCCGTTTGTGATTTAACTCGGACCCTTTTGGTATTTTGAGATTTGGATCATGGGTATTGGTTAATTTTGGATTTAGGGCAGATCAAGCTCACTGGGGAGTTTCCGGAGCTGGATTTGATGTCCAAATTGAAGGTTTTGAGAGCTGGGGCCAATTTTCTATATGGGCAGATACCGGAAGGGTTGTCTGAGATGATAATGCATTTGGAGGAGATTGACTTGAGCAGGAACGGGTTTACAGAACTAGGGAGATGCATTGGAGATTGTTGACTTGAGTTCAAATTCATTATTAGGAAACTATCTGAATGTGACATCTCAATTTGGGAATCTAATATCCATCAAGCTTCAAGATAATTCTATAACAGGTTCCCTTTCTTTTGTACTAGGAAGATATCCAAGATTATCTGTACTTGATTTTAGTCTAAACAAACTCAATGGACCTATTTTGCCTAGCCTCTGTTAATGTGTAAGTTAACATGTAAGTGCCTATTAATAAGTGCATTTATATATATTTGTGTTTAAATGTGTAGGCCTGTGCGTGAATGTGAGTGTCATGTGGGTTTTATTCTTATGTGTGAGCAACCTACACCGAGCTGTTTTCGGACTCCCCGCGGGACGCTGTCGATCACCGTCGTCGAGCGCGAGCGCACCCCACGCCCTTCACGGCGAGTTGCTCTATCCAACGACACCCTCCGCGGTCCCGTATGCCTCCGTTGGAGCCTCCATCGGCGCGCCGCAAGTTCCCCGACGGCATGCTTAAATTTTCTTCATGTGGGTATGTATTTACATTGTACATGTTTTAATTATTTGTTAAATTATAAAGTATATAAATGGATACCTATTATATATGTGTGTCTTTAATTAATTGGCTATGTATATATATTAGGTGCATCCATTCATGTGTGTGTTTGTGTGGGTGCGTGAGTGGGTTGTCTATGTTGATGCATGCATGTATATGCATGTATTTATGCATGGCATGAATTTGTACATTAATTATGTGTATAGTTTAGTAACTAATAAGTGAGTTTTTAATTAAAGGTATAGTATATGTATGTAAGTGTGGGTATGTATGCATGCATGTATGTATATATATATGTTTACACTCGTATATACGTATGTATATGTATGTACGTGGGTGTACACGTATATGTTGGTGTGCTCGGAAGGGTGTTAAGCATGTATTTATAATTATTTGTATGTATTGGTTGCGTGTTACAGCATTTGGATTTGTTTGGTGAGATCCGGACCAGCAGCACAGGCGGTGAGCGAGCGGCGATTCCAGGCCCTTCCGGCGAGCGCGAGATCCCCAGCTTGCAGCCAGGTCTTCCCCAGTACCCTGGCTACCGTCCTATGCAGTCCGACAGCGAAGAGCGGCGCCACGGCGACCGTAACGGCGACTCGCCCGGTAACGTGCAGGTTTCCCAATGTGAGTGTTTCTCGCTATCTTTCTCCCATTCTTTAATTGGAGTAATTGTAAATGTCTTGTGTATGTTTTATGAATCCTATGATGCGTCATATTATTATTCGTGTGTAGATCTTTACGTTTGGATGCGATCGTCATCCCTTTAGTTTCATGTTGGATGTTTTATGCATAGATATATGACTCGCATATATATGTACATATATTATGTTGGGACTCTATGTTCATCATATGGGAGTTTGGAATATTATTGTAGACATATCAGGATGTAGCATGAGGGTAATTGAGATGGATATATGATGGAATGACCTGACTTATCATGTTAGAACTTAGATACATGTTTATGATATGTTGGACACCGAGTATTGGGATATCATGTTTGATCTTAATGGAAGTGTGAACCCTTGAGGATTTGGAAATCAGATTAGATTGTTAGAGTGAGAGAGCTGTATCTGATTATGGATATATGTTGGAACAACAATTATTGAATCAGATTACTAGATGTGTAATGAAACTTGATGATTATGGAACTATTGGAATCATGAGTTGGTTGTGTTGACTTTGGATTGACCAGGGACTTATGTTATTTACATTGAATGATGATTAGTAGTTAGAAATGACTTTATTAGTGAGTATTTGAGGACATATCAGATATGATTGAAGTAGTTGAGTAGATATTCTAGATCACATGTATTTGAGGATGTTTCCTATTTAATATGATTGGGATATGCGTTTGACTTGTTGACCTCGAGGACATGCATGGTTATTGATTACATCTATTGATAGAGATTGAGTTCATATTGGTGTTGAGGAGAGGACTAATTACAGATTCATTGATATGATAGTTTACCGTTTTGGCTTACACTGATACGGACTGACACTTAACGATTTGCAAGGATAGTATTGGGTATATAGTTGATGGAATAATTAATGATATCTCTTTAGTGTGGATGGGTGAGATTATGATCAGCTTTAGTTAAGACTGTTTATTGAGCAGTAGCTAGACTGTTACTGTTATTTTATCCATGTTATTGAAGTTACTGGAAAATGATTGTTTGACCGTAACCACGGTACAGTCCTATTGTTCATCGTATACACGGTTACTGTTACTGTTACTGTTACTGATATTGTTCACCGCGTATACGATTACTGATTGACTGTTACTGTACTGATATTGTTACTGTCCCGTAGCATCCCAGTAATTTTAATGGCATAAGATATTGATTGTCACTAATGGCATTACCTCATTGACTGTGCACTGACACCTTTTACTGGACCTTGACATATGACTGTATCACTGTTACTTGACATCTAATACTCCTGTACCCCCCTGTATCCATGTCCCATGCACTGTTGACCTGTTAATAGCACAATCAAACCGGCGTCCGGCGGTTTGCCGCCTGGTGTCGGGATTGACGAGGATGTATCCCACAATCGTGCTAGCGTCCGACGGATCTTGAAAGGAACTAAGTGCCACGTGGAGCAAAGTGCCACACCATACACATGGTGGGGGCCACCTCTTGAATCCACGGGGGCCACCTCTAGAATCCTGTTTCCCTCAGAGCAAAGTGCCACACGGAGCAAAGTGCCACACCATACACATGGTGGGGGCCACCTCTTGAATCTGTGGGGGCCACCTCTTGAATCTGTAGGGCTATCTATTGTACGTGACGCCTGGTGTTAGCGTGATATTGCATTCTCAGTGCCTATTAGCATCCACACGCACTTATATGATGATAACCCCTAGGATGCATGTTATTTGGTTCTCTTTCCCTATTCGAACAATGATACCCGCATATCGGAGTTCGGATGAGTTCTACTGGATGTGCGGGCTCCAGGGTGAACTGTCGGATGTTGTGGGACGCCGGTGGGAAAGTGATAAAGATAACGTAGAACATTACTGATTGTTATTGAATGAATTGAATGAATACATTGTATTGTATCCTGAACTGTGACCCTGCCTTAAGACACATGACTGTATACATGATTGTAACCAGGACCAGACCTGTGACCGGACTTGGATACCAACCTAGTGACATGTAATAGATTACACGCCTTGTCATTGATTGCACATTTACTAATGTGACAGTTGTCGTCTATCTTTATTCCTGTTGCTATCGTGTATATTACTGTTCAGTTATTTATTGTGTTATTTAGTCTTTCTATCTGCAGTTGTTCTTACTATTATATATGCACATGGTTTCTTCTGCATGAGTTCTTTCCCCTTTACACACACACTCATTATGGTCGCGTTCTGACGATCCTGGATTTGCACGTCCAGATATTGGACGATTGTTTCTAATGTGCAGGTATTCGATGAGACGGTACGCCTTGCGAGGAGCTTGGGTCCTCTCCCTTTGATTCTGGTATACTTGCATTTTATTCTTGTTATTATTCTTTGTTCCTATATATCACCTTTGACTTCTGTTCAGCTGCCATTTTCTTCCTGTTGTTCATTGTTATCATGTGTAGTCTTATATGTATTATTGCAGTGGTCCTTGATTATTATAGTTCTGATTATAGCTTGTTCAGGTTACAACTTAGGCTTAGCGCGTATACGTGGGGTATTTCCCTTGCGTATATGCGTCGCCATAACGACTCCGTATCTTTAGGATCGGGGCGTTACAAGAGATGATTCCAAAGGAAAGATTGTTGGTATAGGTAACATTAAACTTGGTTCATCTCCTTTGATTGAAAATATTATTTTAGTTGATGGCCTCAAGCATAATCTCTTGAGTGTTAGTCAACTTTGTGATAAAGGTTTTAACGTGATTTTTGATGACTTAGCTTGCAATGTATTTGATAGACAAATTAATGCATGTATACTTTCCGAATTTTATGAAAACAATGTATACATGATTTATATGTCTAATTTATAATGCAATGCCACATGTTTGAATGCCTTCAATGAAGACTCTTGGTTATGACATAGGAGACTAGGCCATATTTCTTTTGACCATCTATCTTTAATCAACATTAAAAATGTGGTGAAAGGTATTTCTTGTTTGAAACTTGAAAAGGACCACATTTGCGATGCGTGCCAATTTGGGAAACAAACCAAGTCCTCTTTCAAATCTATCAAGGATATCATGATATCAAGACCTTTGGATTTAATTCATATGGACTTGTTTGGTCCTACTAAAACCAAAAGTCTAAGTGAGAATCGTTTTGCTTTTGTATTGGTTGATGATTTTTCTCATTTTACTTGGGTTTTCTTTTTAGAATTTAAAAATCAATCCTTTTCACATTTTTAATGTTTAGAAAAAGAGTTAAAAAGGAAAAAGATTTTCCAATTTTATGCATAAGGAATGATAGAGGTGGTGAATTCATTAACCATTCATTCATCACCTATTGCAAGGAACATGGAATTAAACATGAATTATCTTGTCCTAAAACTTCATAACAAAATGGAGTGTTTGAGAGAAAAAATCGAACACTAAAAGAAATGGCTAGGACTATGATAAATGAATACGGTCTCCCTCAATACCTATGGGCCGAGGCCGTAAACACATCATGTCACATATCAAATAGGATTTACTTTTTCAAAAACACTTCTAAAACTTCTTTCAAAATTTACTACTCAAGAAAACCAAATGTTTCTTATTTTAAAGTCTTTGGTTGTAAATGTTTTTTTTTAATATTTAAGAAAATTTAGGTAAGTTTGATGCAAAATCTTATGAAGCTATTTTTGTTGGATATTCCAACACTAGTAAAGCGTATAGAGTTTTCAATAAATCTACTATGACTATTGAAAAATCTATACATGTAAAGTTTGAGGAATCTAATATTTTTATGGAGAATGTTGTAAAAATAAATTCCTTAGGTGAAGAGATTGACATGATAACCTTAAAGGACTCACCTATAAAAGAAGACAAGCCAAAGATTAATATGCAAGGTGAAGTCCGAGAAGTTAAAGTGGAGCCAACACAACCACTTCCAAAGGATTGGAGATTCACTTCATATCATCTCAAGGATCTCATTATAGGTGATGAATCAAAAGGGTAACTACTCATTACAACTCCATAATCTTTATAGACATTATACTTTTATTTCTCATTTTGAACCAAAGAACATCCTCGAAGCCGAGAGCGACTCATATGGTTGTTTGCCATGCAAGAAGAGCTCAATCAATTTGAGCGCAACCAAGTTTGGCATCTTGTCCCTAGACCCCATGATAGACCAACAATTGACACTAAATGGATTTTGAGGAACAAGTTGGATGAGTCAGAAAATGATGTTAGGAATAAAGATAGGTTTGTGGCCCAAGGTTACACCCAAATCGAAGGTATCAATTTTGAGGAAATCTTTGCACCCGTGGGTAGGCTTGAAGCCATACGGATTACACTTGCTTTTACCTCATATAAAGATTTCAAACTATTTCAAATGGATGTCAAAAGCGCATTTTTAAATGGTTTTAATGAAGAGGAGTTATATGTTGAACAACCCCCGGGTTTGTTGATCCTACACATCCAGATTTTGTTTTCAAACTAGATAAAGCTTTATATGATTTAAAACAACCTCCTAAAGCTTGTTATGAAAGACTTTCATCATTTCTTATTTCTAATGGTTTTGTTAAAGGAAAAATAGATACCACTTTTTTTTACTAAACATGTTAATAAAGATATTCTTAGTGTTCAAATATATGTTGATTATATTATATTTAGATCTACTAATGAAAAACTTTGTAAAGATTTTGAATCATGTCTGAAGGATGAGTTTGAGATGTCTATGATGGGTGAACTTAACTACTTCCTTAGACTCCAAATAAAGTAAAAGAGTGATGGGATTTTTATAAATCAAGCCAAATACACGAAAGAACTCGTCAAGAAATTTGGGCTTAAAGGGGTAAAGACTAGTAAAACTCCCATGGCTACCACAACAAAACTTGACAAGGATGAACAAGGTATAAATGTAGACATTAAACTCTATCGTAGCATGATTGGTAGTTTATTATATGTAACGGCTAGTAGGCTGGATATTATGTTTAGTGTTTGTCTATGTGCTAGATTCCTATCTTGTCATAAAGAGTCCCATTTGATTATAGTAAAATGCATTATTAGATATCTTAAGGACACTATTGGAATGGGTTTATGGTATTCGAAGACCAGATAATTTTTCATGACGAGTTTTTCGGATGCTGACTATGCGAGTTGAAGAGTGAATAGGAAGAGTACAAGTGGAACCTGTCAGTTTCTAGGAAATTGCCTTGTTTCATGGTCTTCCAAGAAGTAAAATTCTGTAGCTCTCTCTACAGCCGAGGCGGAGTATATTGCGGCTGGGGCTTGTTGTGCACAAGTCCTTTGGATGAAACATACTCTCCTTGACTAAATATGATCATATTAAGATATTTTGTGATAATACTAGTACTATTCATATGACTAAAAATGCAAATCAACATAGTAAGACAAAGCACAAAGAAATTCGATATCAGTTCCTTAGAGATCATTATGAGAAAGGTGATATTGAAATTGATTATGTTTTCACCGATTTTCAACTTGCAGATATTTTTACCAAACTACTATATTATAATAGATTTTTATTTATTTGTGGTGAATTAAATGTTTGTATTATGGATTCATGAGTTTTTGCAAATATTCTTCAAAATGTTTTGTTGGCTTTACCCTTTTTGATGCATGACAAAAAGGGGGAGAAACATTTTGAGTTATTATTCTTTACCATGCACACTTTTATTTTTTACCATGCACACTTTTAATTTGTAAAGTTCATTTTTATATATATATGACTTGCTCAAATTTAATTTAAGTCATAATGTTTCTTTTCTTATACTTGATAGATAGCATAATTTGAGAGGGAGCTTTCAAGCTCTTTCACATTTTTTTAAAATAACTCATATGTTTTGTCATCATCAAAAAGGGGGAGATTGTTGGCCCAATGTTACAATCAACCGGTTTTATGATTTTGATGATAACAAAACATATGTAGTTATTTGTACTAATTAAGTTGAAGTAGCTAAGTTTATTTCAGGGTTCTAAGAATTCAAGGAGTTACTTTCTCAAAAGGAAGGTGTTGAAGACTCAAGAAGACTCATATACGGGATCAGAACTCTGTACACTCAAACGATGCAAATGCAGCCCGATTGAAGATCTTGTAGTCATCTAGACCCTTGTAAGATTTTAGTATGTTAAAGAGTGAAGTATGATAGAAGTGCTCAAGAAGATACACATACAAAAATACATGTTTTCAAAATATACACGTTTTGGGTAGTATTGGTTTTGTTGCACGTTTGGTACTAATACATGTTTCATAATTTTTCTAAATTTTTATATCAAGTTTAGAACATGTATTTTCTCCCTTATACTATGCTACATACCCCTCAAATCAATACAAAATATTTTAAAAATTGTTTAAAGTTTAAAAATCTATTTTTACACTATTTCAGGCCAGAACGGTCGACCGGTCGGTCGAATGTTGCTATTACAGGCCAAAACGGTCGACCAGCCGGTCGACCGGGCCTTTGGCCAAGGGCGTGCACGTTTGTGCACATTTGTCGGTCAACCGTCAACTCTGCGGTCGACCGACTGAAAGAGCCTTGCTCTCTGTTTGTGTCCATCGACCGGGCCGATCGACCGCCAGTTCAAAATTTTCTTTTTAAAATAACCTGTTGTCGACCGGAGTCAACGGCTATTTTCCTAGTGACGTGCCGGTCGACCGGCCAATCGACTGGCAGTCATCCAGGTTGGCATAACAGCTACATTTGGAATCTGTTTTGATTTTAATAAGTTCCAAAGGTTATTTTTGGTTGTTAAGTTGTCAAACTCACCTCAAATGACCTGACAACACTTATGAATGTTATTCATCCTTTGCCTATAAATAGAGGGTATGGGTTTTGGTTTTTAACAAGAAAAATATTCAAGTTTTCAAGAGTTTTCAAGAGAGAAGTGTTTTATAGCTTTCTATTTCAAGGTTCTTCATTTTTCAAAGCTTTTTTCAGTTGGTTTTAAGTCTTCTTAATCTCTTCAACTGAATTTCTTCTCTCACTTAGCTTCTTGAGCGTCAATTCATATTTCATTCTATAAGAAGTTATAAGAGGGTGTTTGTGGTCTTGCTAGATCACCAAGTGCTTTGTATTCTATTCGCTTGTGGTTCCTCTTGTGTGGAGGATAGAATTGTTGGAGTTGGGTACTCCAGTCTTGAGTAGACCAAGTTGTAATCCCTTTGGTGTAAGATTCCTTTGTGGAAGTTTTCTTAGTAAATATAGTGAAAACCTTTCATAGTAGTGAAGGCGGGGACATAGAGCAGTGGCTCGAACCTCGAAACAAATTCTCTTATTTTTGTGTTTGATTTTATCTTGCTCCTTATTGCCTTACATTTATATACTTTGGATATTATTTGTCTTGCTTTTCATTATAGCATTTCCATCTTCTTGAATTTTTAGTCTATACTCATATCAACAAGGAAACAATTAAGCACCTCAACTCATTATCTAGAGGAATTTAAGAGGAGAAGTTATAGAGCCCTTCACCAGGAATTCGACTTCAATTCTTGTTTTGAGTGACTGCTTGCATAATATATCTTAACTAGTTTTAAAAGTGTATTTGATTAACATAACACTATCACCCCCTCTAGGTGTTTTTCATGTATAAGCTTGTAAAGATACCAATTAACATTTGGAATAAAATCAAGCTTAACATAAACATAATTTGTGCTTTAAGAATGTAAAGATATTGTAAAACAAGCACAATCAAATCATATATATGTATGTATGAAATTTGAAAATATCAATTGAAATTTGAAGCATACATATATAAGAAAATAAATATAAGTATACAAAAATAAGATTCCATGAAGATCATGTGTATAACTCACAACTACCACCCTTTCATGCACACATTTTAAAAGATATTCAATAAGGGTATACAAAGCATGGTCGCCCAACCAACCGCTTTTCGGTTGGTAGGGGTTTTCAAAAGTAAGAGTTTAAAAATAATTTATTATGTTTAAAAACTCTACCAATTGAAGAATACAAAAGTAGTTTAAAATATTTTTTGAAATAACTAGTTAAAATCCTTCAAAACATGAAACCAAATCATATATCCTATGAAGCATGCGTTTTACACAAAAATGATACTCGAAATCTATAAAGCTCACAAATGTTCTTGAAAACAACGTCATGAGTAAACAAAAGAAATGTGAGTGCACAATAATCATGTGAATAGCATATTTATGAAAATAAGCAATAAAGCTCAAAACATCAAAACATATGAAAATCATAAAAATTTATTTTTTTTTATTAAAATTAAATAAACTTCAAAGCATATGTATGTTCTATCGAAACTAAAAATATACATACATATCCTAAACACAAACAAGTTCATAATAGAATTTGTATGAAAGCAAGTAACTCAAGAGTATACATGTATATTTATTAGATTTTAACAAAAATAACATATACATGAAGCAAAACATGTACAAAAATAGGGAAAACAAGTATAAATTGAAGAGTCATCAAAACTAGGTTATACATGTACATGTAATGAATACAAATGAGCAATGAAGTACAAACATATAATAATCAAGTGTAGCTCACTACTTGTACAAGTATAAATATAAGTTTTAACGAAAACTACATCTAAATAAGTAATCACCACATGAAGTAGAAAACATGATCATTTAACTTAATGAACATTGAAACCAAAACATGCAAAAAAATTTTTATTTAAAGTATGTAAATAAAAATGGGAGTTAGAGATGGTTACCAAACCATATGAACTATTCTCTATATCTCTAAACCATGGTGGTCCTCCCACCAAACATCCTGGAAGGTGATGCATTCAATGTAGCGTCCATCAAGCACAAACTGATCCACCAACAAGGCACCATACCTCTCACGTCATGTGAGAACCTACACCTACATCAAACACAAGAGATGGGGATTTTGGTACCCATTTCTTTTTAGGTCCACGGGGGTTAGCAACATAAGGAACGTAAACATTATTATTTGCAATATTTACATGATTTATCTTATCAAAATAAAACTTCACTAAATGGCCTTTGCGGCCGCAACGTTTACATTTGTACACTCTAGCATGCATATTAGTTATGTGAGAGTGAGCATGGAATGCATATGTATGCCGTGGGGTTTGTGCATGAACATGTAGAATTTGTTTCTTACGAAACATGAATTCCAATTTATTATGATTAAATGCACAATTGCTCAAATTTGAGCTCAAACAATCAATTCTCTTTTTCAAAACATGAATCTCATTTTTATCAAAAGAGGATGCAACACTATTAGCATGAGAGATATGAGAATCAACAATCTTTTTCTTTTTAGAAATGTTTTCTTCTTCTTTTGAAATAATTTTCATTTTCAAAGAGTTATTTTCTTCCAAATAATCTCTTTTTCTTTTTTCACCAAAATAATTTTATTTTTCAATGAATTATTTCCTTATTATTTAATTTTGAAGATAAGAAAATGTTCTCCTTTTTTAAAAACATTTTCTTTTGAGACAATTTCAAATTTATTTCTAAAAGAATCTTTTTCTTTCTTCAACAATTCATATTTTTCAAGAAACTTTTGACAAAAGAATGCAAGCTCATCATAAGGCATGTCAATATGTTATTCTACCTCGGATTCAGAATTTACCTTAAGGGGGTCATCCCCTTGGACCATGTAGCATATGTTGGAAGCATCATTTCTATCATCCGAGTCACTCCCCATATAGTATTGCTTTTATTCATCAAGGGATACAAGTGTTTTTCATACTACAAAAGCCGAATCAAAGTTAGCAACCCTAAATAAATATTCATCATTTAGGAAAGATTTTAAAGCATTGATGACTTTTATGTTAGCCTCAAGATGTTTGCCATTTAAACAATAAGAATCTTTAATAGTGGCAAAATAAACATGCATTCCGAGGGCTTTGAGGTACATTGACATCTTAACCTTCCAAGTTTGGATGTTAAGATATCAAACATGGGAGGTGTGATGAAATCTATATGTATGTATACAAATATTCTGATTAGCTAAAATAAGGATCTTTAACTCAAGGTTGTTAGACCCAAATCAAGAGCACCAAGCTCTGATACCAATTAAAAATATACCTAGAGGGGGTGAATAGGTGTACTAGCTAATCTAATGATGAATGATGCGGAATTAAAAACTATTTATGCAAACTAAAGCTATTAAGCTAAACACACAAAGTATAACACAAGAGTGTAGCCGAATTCCCGGTAAAGGGCTTTAAACTATCTCCTCGAGATTCCTCTAAATTAAGAGTTGAGGTGCCATTATGGGTCTCTTGGTTGAATACAAGTGTGAGCAAATAATCCCAAGTATATATCAATTAAGCACAAGAGATATCAAGCATATAAAGAAATAACCAATATAAGCATGCAAGATCTATAAACACAAGTGAGAGAGAGAGAGAGAGCAATGGAAAATATGGGACAATTATTTCGAGGTTCGAGCACCCTTGCTCTATGTCCCCGCCTTCAACACTATGAAGGATTTTCACTAATATCGATCCCGCAAGATCACTCAATGCCGCAACAGCTACAATGAGTTCACACTAGAACTCTTGGACTCACTAGTCCCTCTCTTGTTCCCACAAGAACAACACACTCAAAGCACACTAGCTTGCCGAGGCCGCATCTCTTACAACTCCTCCAACCACACGTCGGAACACTTGGTGATCACTTCACTTGATCACCACAAAACTCTCTTCACTGAGGCCACAACCTCTACAACTCCTCACAATAGAAGGTTGAAATCTTGTGATCACTTCTCTTGATCACAAAAATAACTTTCACAACAAAGATTTCTAGAGGATTGATATAGCAATGGAAAGTTCAAGATTGTGTAAGAAAAATAAGATAGAGTTATGGTGAAAAACTCAAGAAATCTCTGTTGAAAACACACTTGAAAAACTCTCTTTTGATATGGAAATATTAGCCCTAAAACAAGTGGAGAAAAAGCCTAAGAGAGGTAGAAAAAACTAGTTTTAAAACTCTCTTAAAATCTTATCTAAAACACCCCAAAACAGCCCCCTTATATAAGCTTCAAAAATATAGTCGTTAGGGTCAAACTGCAGGTCAGAATGACCTGTCGGTCGACCGGACGGTCAAACCGGCCAACGGTCATATTTTTGACCGTTGGAGCCTGCCGGTCGATTGCTCGGTCGACCGTGCCCTGGGCATGACCGCCGGTCGACCGTGGCCAGATCCAGAGAGCAAAGCTTCCTAGACGGTCGACCGGTCCTCAAGCCAAAGGGTCGTGCACGTTTCTGTGCACATCGGTCAACTGCTTGGTCGACCGGCAGAAGGCCAGATCAGCAAATTTTAAGGATTAAAACTTGGTTTATTTAACTTCAATAAAATACCATAAAATCACATAAAATCTACAACAATCAGTTCCAAATATATGTGATAAAAAATTAACACATATTACAAACTTTTTGAACCATTTTTGTAATATATAAATTTAGTCTTAAACAAAAATCCGTATTTTTCAAAATCAATCTCCAATTTGAAAAACGACTTTTTCAAAACTTCTCCAAATACAAAAATAAGATATTTTAACTATTTTTGAAGCTTAGTGTGTATAGATATAATCTAATACACATATGAGATGAAATATCTATGTTTTTGACAATAAGCTCTAAAATAGGTTTTGTTAAATACAAAACTTAAACATATGATATATAATCACAAAATAAGTTTTTCTAAACATTTGAACCAACAATTTGTACGGATGAAATCCAAAACACATATAAATTATATAAATTTTTCTTGATGGAATCTAATCATGAAACATAATAATGTATACTTTGAAGCTCAAAAACTAAAACGGTATTTTTTAAAATCAAAACTATTTTAAGAAAACACATATAAATTTTGTGTGTATGTGTGTATGAGCTTGAGAAATCCACAACTAATCTATCCTTTAATCTAAAAACAAATCTTAACACTTACAAACATGACTCAATTCTTGAAAACCTTCTCTTGAAAATCTTTTCTTGAAAATCTTCTTCTTCATCTTGACTTGGTCCAAACCTTGATCCATGGCTAGACTCTTCTTGAATACTTGATGCGATCTTGATACGCAAGCTCTTGAATCAACACATGCTAACTTGATTTCGAATCTTTTGTTGAAGCTAAACACCTACTAAGATCTTGATTAAATATCTGAAACTAAATAGACATATGATCATTAGTATTAAAACTACATGAGTTAATCATCATCAAAACTAGAGTGATGGGCCTTTGGGCCAACAAATACCCCCCAACGGTAGATGCTGGTTTTTTTTGGCTTTTTTGCAAAAAACAATTTGCAAAAATTACTCCTTTTCTCTTGTGTAAATGCTTCAACTTTCCCACTCTATTTCATCACAATAAATTACTCATCTTCATTTTCCTCAAGCTTTACAAGCTTTCTCTAAAAACTCTACAAGCTCTCTCTCTACAAATTCTACAAGCGCTCTCTCTATAAGCTCTCTCTATACCTTCTATAAGCTCTCTCTACAAGCTCTCAATCCTTAAGTCCTCAAGCTTTACAAGCTCTCATTCTGGTAAATGTATTCTTGAAAATTAGAAACTAGCAAAAAAAATGTCAAATTTTCATCAGCTGGAACTAGGTAGCTTCTGGTTTTAGATTCTGTGGTAATTTTAGTTTTAGTTATGATACGTGGGAAGCCCTAAATTTATCACTAGATGACACTCCACAAATTCTATTCACACAATACACATATTTTAATCCTTCTTCTGATATACCTAGTATTATTCCTCATATACATATTACTTCTCTTGAGGTATCAACTATCTCCACAAATCTTAAATTTAGAGTTTAGAAATATTTTGATAAACTAACTGTTAATGGAGCTGAGAGGGCTCAATTCAAGTTGTGTCCAAATGTTTCATATACTTTTTTCAAAAATGCGGGAACTAGCCCACTTGTCTGACATATTTAGAGTAAACATCCCAAACACCCACTACGACAAATCCAAATTAGCACTTTGGGTGGCACAATTGACACTTTTACTTATAATCGTGCAATAGGTAAAACAAATTTAGCTAGATATCTTATTCGGTCTGAACAACCTTTTAGTATAGCTGAAGACGATGCATTTACAGATTATATTAGAACCACTCATAATCTTGATTATGAGCCAGTCAGTAGGAACATTATATGATCAGGAATGTTTAGAGTATTTGGAGAACAAAAATAAATGTTAGTTGCAGTTTTATCATCTTTGTCCCATAAAATTGCACTCACTTCTGATTGTTGGGAAACCCTTAATGGCTACCATTATATTGTTATTACTGTGCATTTTATTGATTCTGATTGAGTTTTAAATAAAAAAATTATCGGATTTAAAAAATTTTCTCATCCTCATAATGCTTTAAATCTTAGTAAGATTATAATGTGTGTTGTTAGAGAATATAAAATTGATTTTAAATTTTTACTATTTTATTTGATAATGCTAGCTAAAATACTGCATCAATTGAAATTTAGAAAAATTATTTAAAACCCGTTTTGAATGAATTTATGTCATATTCGATGCGTTTGTCATATTATTAACTTATGTGTACTTAGGGATACCTGCTAAAAAGGTAAACCTTCAAACAAATTTATTCGGGCTTAGTGTTACCTGCTAAAAAATTACCTCAAGATATAAGAACTCATTAGAACTCAACATATAATATGTTGAGTAAAGTGATTCTTTACAAAGAGGCAATAAATACGTTTATTTCTGTAAAATTGTACAATTATTTTATTTTTGATGAGGAATGGCAAATTTCTGAATGGATTTGTGATTTTTTGAAAAAATTTAAAAGAATAACAAAATTATTTTCTGGTATTTATTATCCAATGACAAGTTTAGAATTTTATGAGTTAAGTGAAATAAGAGAAATATTTTCTCAATGTAGAAAAAATGATTTTATTTGAGATATTATTGCTCCAATGGAGAAAAAATTAATAAATATTTTAATTAATTTTTTTATTTTAATTCTGTTGCTATTATGGATCCTAAGATTAAATTTAATGGATGTAAATTTTTACTTAAAAATTTTATGAAAGAATGGAATATGACGATAGTCTTGCCCTAATGTGGGCAGATATTGATTTTTCTATAAATAAATTGTATAATTTTATGAAACTACTTATAGAAATAAACAATTTTCTTCTTCATCTCAAACTTCTTCAGCCTCTAGCAGTAGAAGTTCATTATTTTAGGTTTTTTATCAGCTTTCAAAAAGTAGAACTTTTGACTCCTTAAATGACTTCATTATTATATCCAACGTTTTGTAGCTCCTGAGATTGCTGTAGACTTAGGATTTGAAAATTTTAATATTTTGGCATGGTAAAAATCACAGGCATCAACTTATCTTGTACTTTGCATCATGGCACGTGATTTACTAACTCTTTCGGCATCTACAGTAGCTTCAGAGTCTCCTTTTAGTATAGGTTGTTGAGTACTGACTGATACGAGAAACCATCTGGCATCTTATGCGATCGAGATGACCATATACGAGAAGAATGGCTAGATGTGAAAAAGAGAAGTCAAAATAAAATAATTGATAATCTCATCAAAGATTCTCCTGAAGCCTCTCCAGAAGATGAATGAAGACTTATATTTTTTTATGATTCATAAAATGATGAAGATTGAAGACTTATACTTTTTTATTAATTAGAAAATTTAAAAATTAATTTATACTGTAATTATATTTGTATCCATTGTCCATTTTATTGGATCATTAATAAAAAAAATATATTGTTATTTCATACATTGTAATTTCCTTTGGCAATTTTTTCATAACTTGAATAAGTTTTTTTTGATTTTTTAGACTTTTTAGGAATTTTTAGAATTTTTTAGAATTTTTTAACAGGGTTTTTATTTTTTTAAAAGAGGCGGGTCGGCCCGGGTCTGGGTCACCTGGGTCGTGGGCCGGATCCGGATTCATAACCAAGACCCAGGCCCGGGCAGGGCGGGCTTGGCCCGGGCCGGGCAGGCTCCGCTGTTAGCCTGTTGTGCTTGGACCTGACCTGGCCCCCTTGACATCACTACATAGAACTCAGTTGAATAACCATCTTGTTTAACTGAGCCATATAAGGTAACCGATTCAACTAGTGTAACCGGTTTCATTGAGATCCAATGGCTCTCACTGCTTCCTTAAAATGTATTAAAGAAGCACCAAAGTCAGGAATCATCTTTTTGAATCATAATTTTTCAAGATGAGGATGTGTAACATTTATCCATTTACTCATATATGATATAAGCTATACTAATTATACAGAGGGTAAATTGCATGAGATACTCTTGTACTATCAGCCCCAAACCCCTCTGAACTATAAAAACTTGCACACTGACTCTTTGGACCATAATTCTGTTAACTTTTTCATCCAAATCAGTAGCGTGCAAAGTACGTGACCCATTTAATTCCTCTAATTACTTCGTAACTTATTTATTTTTAATTTAAATATTCTTAATCTCAATTTTCTCTTTTTAGAAAAACCTTAAGTACCAGAGAGGAGAAGAAGAGGAGGTTGGGATTGTTGTGATGAATAACGATTGAAATGAGGAGTGGGTGGAGGGGAGGAGGAGAAGAGTTTGGGAGAAGTTAGGGTTCACGTTAATAAAGGCTTTTGGGTTGGGTGGTAGAAGTGGTTATGGAAGAAGTGGTTATGGTGGTGATAAGTTTAGGAAGGAGGTGGAGATGGTAATGGAGGTGGAGGAAATGCTAGTGGTGATGGGTTTGAGAAGGAGGTGGTTGTGAAGGTGGAGTTTATGATGGTAGTAGGTTTTTTTTTGGGGGGGGGGGAATGAGGCGGAGGTGGAGGTGACAATGGTTGTTGGAAGGTAGAGGAGGCGGTGGTGGAGGAAGAGGAGGATGTAGTAGTGGAGGGTAAGGTGTTGATGGATTTTTTTAAGAAAAATTAAGTTTACGAGGGTATATGCTCTACACATATTTCTTTTAATGAAAAAGTTAATGATGTTAAAATCAAATGCGTCAATATGCAATTCTTTATAGTTCAGAGGAGTTTGGTGAAACACTCTTAATAGTACATGGGTGTTTCATACAATTTACCCTTATATAAATTCTAGAAGTTTTCTATAAGTCTATGCATCCTTTGCTATATACATAGAATTCAATAATTTTTTCTCCGAACTGCAATTCTTCATTGTTTAGTGTGCAAGACTACAAAAATTATGGGTTTACATCCTACTTGTACTAGACTACGGTCTACTCTTAAAAGAAGAAAAAAAAAAGAATACTAATGCATATATATTATATATATATATATATATATATATATATATTATATATATATATATATATATATATATATATATATATATATATGGGTCAAGTGCTCTTAATAGGTCTCCTTAGATTACAATCTAAGGAGACAACTTAAAACTCCAATATTCTGATTTTGTTTTCACGATCCGACCGCGCATTATCATATTCATGTTATAAGATGTACACATATAAAAAATCACGTGATTTGAAGTGCATTTACTCATTGATCTAATCGTTCCATTTTGTTCTACTGTTTAAAAACCGTTAATGTTTGAACCCAAAGAAAATAGAGTAAACAAACTTCAAATCACGTGATCTTTTATATGTAAACATCTATATAACATGAATATGATAATGTGCGGTCGGATCGTGAAAAAAAATTAGCATGTTGGAGTTTTAAGTCGTCTCCTTAGATTACAATCTAAGAAAACCTACTAGGAACACTTTTCCCTATATATATATATATATATATATATATATATATTAATATTATATATATATATATGGGGTTTTTGTACCTCAGCCGCCAACTGAGAGAGTTTCTTAGCGGGTGGTGACGTAGCCCAATCTCTGCTATAGATCTGTGGTAGAATGTAGGCGCTAAAAAACCAAAAAATTCCCGCTAAAATGATCATGAATCACTTTACAGTTATAATTGACCAAAATACCCTCAATTTTACTTTTAACCTAACGAAAACTCTTCCTCCCCAAATTTTTACCGATCCAAAAAATTGTGTTTTTCATACAAAAATAGTTGAAGTAATCTTAAGTTCTAAATTTCTCATTCATCCATATCAAATTGTAAAGTGATAAAATAAAATCGGATCAAGATGACGAGAAAGAAAGCAGCAGCCGTAAAAAGTAAAAATCATGTGTAACACCCTAGAATATTGGTTGTCCTAAATAAAATTTAAGGTTATTTTTCATTTTTTCAATCATATGTATTTAAAGAATAATTTCACACTTTACAGATTATTTAGGTTTAGATTGCAGTCTCGACGCTCAAAAGGTTATGTTACAAGTTGGATTTGTGTCAAATTTTGAATAAACAAAAACTAAACAAAAATTTGATTTAAAAAAGCTTTTTTTATTCAAATTTCAAACTTTCTAATCTAAATACATTTTTATTTTATGTTTCTTTTATAAGGAATTTGACCAAAGTCGCAGTATTTTTAAAAATACTTATTTGGTTTAAAAAACGGTTTAAATCATAGTCTAACTGCTTACTGCAACTTTAAGCCTTTTTTTTAAAATTTGTTTGTTTAAAAAAACTGTGATCAAAGTCACAGTCTTTGAAAATAATAATTTGGATTTAAAAAGTGGTTTTTACAAATTTTCAAAATTTATACTGCGACTTTGAGTCTTTTTAATTCTATTTCTTTAAATAATACTGAGACACAAAGTCACAATCTTTAAAGTTTTTATGTAAAAAATTATTTTTTAATATTTCAAGTTGTAGACTATGACTTTCAGTTTTTTTAATTTGCTTGTTTTATCAGTACTGCGATTAACATCACTGTCTAAAAAAAATTATGAAAAACACTGTAGCTTTGGTCGTAATCTTATGTAACAGTAGGCTCACCTTATAGTTTAAGAACACTGTGATCTTCATCGCAGTCTTGTATAACTTTTTTTCTTAATTACGACCAAGGTCTCAGTCTTTTAGTAATTAAGTTGTTTAGAATACTGCGACCTTAGTTGAATTCTTGTATAACTTCTGATATTTATCGACTTTCAGTTTTTTTTAATTGTTGCTTTAACAGTACTGTGATCAATGTCTTTGTCTTAGAAAAAGTTGTTAAGAAACCGCGAACTTGATTGCAGTCTTATTTAACAGCGGGCTTATTTTGTAATTTTAGATTAAAATACTGCGACCTTGGTCGCAGTCTTGTTTAACTTTTTTCTTAATTGCGACTAAGGTCGCAGATTTTTTGTAATTAAGCTGTTTAGAAATATTATGACCTTGATCGCAGTCTTGTATAACTCCTATTATTTTTTATGTGACTTATATCTTGAATGTTTGTGCATCAGGAGTGAGGCAAAAAGTGAAAGTTCATCCCATGCGATCAAACCTAAAGCCAATATGTGAATTAATAAAAAGATTCAAGAAGTACATTAATTTTAATTTCATTAATGCTATGAAAGAGACATCATTCTGTACTACATTCATGACATTCTATAATGAGGATTTTGGAGTAGACAAAGATCTGAAATAAAAAATAAGTGTTTGAATATTGTAGACTAGTACGATAGGGATTCAAAGAGCTTGAAATCGGCGACAAAAAAGTTCAGTTAACAGTAGAGAATGTGGCCCTCACGTTTGGTTTACCTATCAAAAGAGCCGATCTCATTTAAAACATGTACTTTGAAAGACAGTGATGTTATTAAACACTATTTTACAAATGTTAAGAAGATTTCAAAAATCTTCATTGAAGAGGCTTTAAATGATCTTTTAGTGAAAAAGAAGAAGAACTGAATTAGATGCCACAAAAGATGAGTAGTTGGAGTAACAAGTGACATTAAATGAAGTTATAAAAGACAAACAAAGATTTATAGCTCAAAACTTCACTACATTGATAATTCTAAATATGTCATCGATGCTGTTATTCTCTGGCAGTAAATGCATAGTGCTCAGGTATTTAGTGGAGCAAATTACTAATATTCAGCTGATGAAGAGCATATATTAAGCTAAAGATGTGTGACCATTTTTCCTTGAATCACTGAACAATTTCATGCATAATACATTTGAACTGCAAGGATGCTCAGTGAAATTCTTATAAGTATAATTGTTCTATTTGTTAAAAATTGATGTTAATTGTATATAGATGGTAACTGATTATAACTGATATATTAATATCTGCTGCAGTATTGGTTATGTGAAAGAGCTGAAATTGTTGAGCAAAAAAGAGATAGAAGAGAAACTCCAAGAATAGTAAGATGGGACCTGTACAATATTGGCAAAGCCCTACTTAACATCAATCTATTAGAGATGAAGAAGAAAAGGTTAGCATAAAACAACATAAACTGTGCATAGCTTGTCTATTGTTTTGTTAAAAAAATGCGATTATAATTGGAGTATTATTTTTTCAATAATTTGGTGATTTATGATAACTGCGATGAAAGTCGCAGTTTTTAAAAGATAACACAAATGTTGGCTAAAATTTTAATAGAACTGCGACTAAGGTCGCAGTGCTGATAAAACAAATTGTGCGTAATGTTTCTTCATACTACGACTATAGTCATTACTTAATTGTTCATAACATATTATATTTCTGACTTTACTATTTTTCTTTTAGACTGCGACTTTAGTCGCAATTTTGAAAATTTGGTTATAATTAGATATATATTTTACCTAACTTTTAGGTTTTAAATCAAATGGCTAATATTTTCAAGGAGGAAAAAAACTATAATAGGCCTTGCTGCAGAAGAGAAAGAAGAACAAATACATAAAGAAAATATTGAAGCTGACATTGTAAAGAAACAAAAACCTGTAAATATAGGGGCCGTTTGTTTCGCGTAAAACTCCGTAATTCGTAAATGACTTACTACCCAGTTATAACTACGGCGTTTGTTTGGACCGTAATTCGTAAATGACTTACGTAACTCAACTAACACTCACTTGCAACCCAGTTACCACTCACTTACAGCCCAGTTACAGTTAATTTTGTGGTCATACAAATTTGTATTATTTTTTTATATTAATATTAAAAAATTTTAATATTAACTTTTTTTAATATTTATTTGCAATATTAAAACTTTTAAAATCACCAAATAATTAATTTTGTGGTCAACTTTTTCACTTACGACTTATACATTACGACAACCAAACACCGTAAAAGTACAATACACTTTCCCACTTTACAATTTTATATTACCAACCAAACACCATAAAATTTACATACATGTAACTCATTCACAATTGTAAAAGACTTTACCAATTACAACTACGAATTACGGCCAGTTACGACAACCAAACAGACCCATAGTTGAGGAGAGTATGTCATAACTAACTATTGCAGGTTATTTATCAGAACTAAGGGACGAAACAAGTGAAGAAGTACAGGTTTTGAGATCTAAAAATTTATATCTGAAAAATAGAATACTTCAATTAGAAAACTAAATTAAAGAAATGAAAAAGGAGAAAACTGAAAAAGAAGAAAGAAAGAAAGAAGAAGAGAAGAAAGAAAAAAATTACAGAAACAAAAATAGAAGATGAAAGTAAAGGTGGAGAAAAAAGAGCTGTTAAGAGCAGTAAATATTGAGAAAGAGGAGGTGGAGCAGAGGAAGAAAGAGCTGAAAATGAAGAAGAAGGAGAAAGAGGAGATGGAGAAAAAAAAAAGAAAAAGGAGGAGCAAGAGAAGGAGAAGAGGAGGAGGGAGAGGAGGTGGAGAAGAGGAGGAAGGAGAAGGAGTAGGAGAAGGAGAAGAGGAGGAAAGAGCAAGAGGGTCAAGAGAAAGAGAAGAGGAGGAAGGAAGAAGAGAAGGAGAGGAGGAAGGAGAATAGGAGGAAGGAAAAGGAGGAAAAGGAAATGGAAAAGAAGAGGAAAGAGAAGGAACAAAATTATAGGGAGAAGAGGAGGAAGGAGGAGGATGTCATGCAAGGAAAACATAAGATAAATATTAGAGGCTTTAATTTTTTAAGTTATACTCTAAACTTAACTCAATAGATACTTGATATCCAGAAAGATAAAACTTCAGAGCTTCAAAGTAAAGCACAATCTCCCCTGTTGGAGAAAGAGAAGCTTTTAAAGCAAAGTCAGTGGATATCTCCAAAGGTTCTGTAGAGAGGGGAGTCAAAGAACACAAATGCGCTAAAAAAGATCATGATGACTCTGACTTTGTTTACCCCAAACAAACGAAGAAATCATGTAAGGAGACAATCTCACAGGCTCAGACAAAAATTACTGACCCTGACTTCGACATAGTAAAAAAAGGCAACAATCAGTGGAGATTCAGGAATCTAAATGAAAGTATACTTTACAAATGCTTGTAGCCAAAAAAAAGCAATCATTTAAAATTTTTTTGACAAAACCACCTATGAGTTAGTGAATTTCTTTTTTTCTTTTATAGTTTCTTTCTAACTTCTGTAAAAAAATGTTCAAATTGATATAACTGTGACCAAGGTCGCAGTTATAATATACTCATTAAATTCTTAATTCTACAATAACTCATTCATATTATTAACTCTAAAATATTTGCTATTTGCAGTGCTATTGCATAACAGGATCGAGATAATGCAATATATATTGCTGAAAATGGCATAGAGGATTTATTGTTCAAGAAAGTTACAGATGCCAATGTCATTCATTTTATATGAAGCGTCTAAAAAATAAGGGTGGTATGAAAAGCTTATTCTTTCGCAGGAAAGCATGGGTAATTCTTACTTTTCTTCTTTAATTTTTTTCTAACAAAGATTACAGTCTGTCAAATTGTAATCTTGAATGAGAAACTGCGCCTTTGATCGCAGTTTTTATTTATTATCCTGCTTCTATATGACTGCGACCTTGGTTGCAGTATAGTAATAATTCAATAACATGGTATTCAGAGAAAGAAATTTTCATATTAATAATGTATTATATTTCTTATAGCCCATATTTTTAATCTTTTAATGTTTGTTTGGTCCAATTTTGACAGCCTGATGTTGTATCTAAAAGAAGAATCTCAAAGAATGTTTCATAAAAAACAAACTAAAAGATTGAAATAGTAACACATAGTATATGTTCTTCCCGATCAATTATAAACACAGTGCTGATGATGCTAGATTCCACTGGGACACTATTGACTTTTTATTGCCAAACACAACAGTGGATATTTTATAACTCTTTGGTTTCTTTGAAAAAATTCAGCAGCATCTTAAAATTGTACCAGTCTGATGCTAGAACAATGATAACTCAACCTTGATCATACATTTCTTTTATATTGGATTCAATTGCATTAAAAACTAAATATTATTTTTTACTTTTGTAAATATAGAAAAAAGACTGTTACATATATTTGAACATGATTTCAATAAAAAGATGAAAAAATGTTATATAAAAAATGCAAAATGTCCCCAACAGGCAAGGAGGTAAGTTTAATTCTAAGATTTATCAATTTTCATTTCTTATTCTAGTAAAAAAATTAATCACAAATTTAATTATATTCCATATCTCTACAGTGTGGATTGCGATCTATTTGTATGCAAATACTTATAGCATATGGTAATCTTCGGCAGTTGATGTTACAACAGATGAGGCTGTACCGAAATTGAAAGGTGAACTTGCATACATATTACTTGTAGACAAGAAAAAAAAAGTTGGGATGAAGAAACTGAAAAAAATTAGAAAAATACTAGCTGAATATTGACATGTAATAATTTTTTGTATTATAAATGTATACTTTACAAAATTAATGAATATACTGTGTAATGAATTTGTTGTACATTTATTGCAATGGTATCAAGGACTGCGATCAAAGTCACAGTTATTAACAAATAAGATATTATTTATTAAGCAGATCTGTTGGACAATAACTCAGCCTTTTTTTGTACATGTTCTGCGCTGGTAAAAAAGACTGCAATCATAGTCTCATTTATTTATAAATCTGATATTATTTATTCAGTCGATCTGTTAAACAAAAGCTAATGTCATTTTAAATGAACTGCGACTATGGTCGCATTACATACTCAAGAATGTTTTATTCGCATTGTTTATCAGAAGGGTGACACAGGTCACTGTACACATACATATATAAAAATTGCTCTCATTTAACATTGCGAACATGATCGCATTCTCTAAAACTAGATTAGGACTACGACCATGATCGCAGTCCTCATATATTGTATGTTTTACTATCTTATATTTTGGCTGCGACCTAAGTCGCATTTAGGCAAATTCTCTCTATCACGATATTGCGACCATGGTCGCAGTCCTCAATAAATAATTGAAAAGTTTTATAGGGATACAATAAAGTGATTAAACTTAGTAAATTTAAATATCTTGAAAAACAATAAAAAGTTTAATAGGGATATAGTAAAGTGATAAAACTTAGTGAAATTAAATATTTTGAAAGAAAAATGTCAATTCAGTTAATTTGTAATTCATGTCATATAAAACTATTCAAAACTAGCCTTGGGGTCCTCCCGCCATAAATGCTTCAATTAAATAACTAATTGCTTTTTTAATCCAATTTTTGAAATCTCAACCATCACCTATAATACTTATTATTACTGTTCACATTATTTGAGAGTATTAGTCTTTTGAACTTCTTATAAGTATGATAGTTTAAAGATATTATTTCTAAAAAATCAACCATTTCAATTTGCTTTCTAAACTTCCTTAAGAATTTACTGTAGAAACATGTCTTCCCCATCTTCTTCCCCTGAATACAGCAATTCATCTAATGATGATTGCGAGATTTATTTTGATATGTTTCTCGATACGGGTTGGAGGAAGAGCTCGATATGGGTGACCCATTTGAGAGTTTATGGATGAACCGAAGTACCCTCTAAAAGAGTGAGAAGCGAGGAGAGCAAGGGGGTTGCGGAGGACGAAAAGGATAAAAGCCAGTCGAAAGAAGAAGACAAGGAGAAGGAAGAAGACAATTATGATTATGATGATGATGATGAGGACGACTAGGATTTTCTATTCTTTTCATAATCACCTTCATTTTTCTTCTTTCTAGGTATTTTAGTGCCCTTTTTGTAAGGTCTCGTCCTGACCAGATTATGAAATAAATAAAATTTTTTCTTTCTTAAATTTACTTTTATGTTTTTAAATACATATAAAACTATTCAAAGATCACAATGAATTAAAAAACATTGAGGATAAATACTTGATATTGCTTGCAATTTCTAAGTGGTCGCAAATATAACATATTGCTTGCAATTTATGTCATCATAAGATGAGAAATATAATCATTTATTACATAAAAATATAAATTTTTATTAAAAAGTTAACTATGGTTGCACTCTGTGATTTTAGATGAAAAGTTTTCATTTTGAATACAGATTGCGACCACGGTCACACTAAATAATAATATATAAAACTATATTAACGCAGTGACTCTAGTCGTAAATATTAAAATAAATCAAAATTTTTTGATACAAAAATTGATTAGCATGATTCCAAAAAATCAAAAGATGGGTTGAAATATATCCTATCAAATTAAATAGGGCCACAGTTTTCAGTTAAATATATCCTACCATGCAAAAAATTACGACTATAGTCGTAGTCCATACTTAATTATATTTATAATTGACACTGCGACCATAGTCATATTCTTAATAAAATACTCTAGTTAAATATAATATATCAAGTAAAAACAATAACTATGGTCGCAGTCCTGACCAAACTACAAATATGGTCGTTGTGTGTAACAGAAAATGCAATAAACTACAATAATACATGAAACTACGACTATGGTCGCAGTCCTGACCAAACACTCTAATCGGAATATATTCAGTTAAGTTAGAAACTGTGATCATAGTCACAGTTCAAAAGTTAACTACATCAACAGTTGATACTGCGATCATGATCGCAGTAGTACTCTCAAAAATTGTAAATTTCACTATATTCAAACAAATTAAAAAACTGTGACTATGGTCATTGTGTAACATAAATGAAATATTTTTAATGTATTAAAACTTCGGGAACAGGCACAGTGAAAAACAAATTTAAAAAATATTAAGTGAACTACGACTTTGCTCACAGTTCAATGATATCCTTTCTACGTTTATACTGTGACTTTGGTTGCATTCCTCACAAAATGATAGAGAATCGGTACAAAAGTTTCTTGAAAAGAAATAAATTGTACTGTAATTAAAGCAACATATGTCATGTATATGACTTTCACACAATAAAATTCATTTCAAAATATTCATAATAAAATTAACTTTTACTTTCTTCTCGGTTGCTATAGTCTAATACTATCTCCTCTGGGAATAAAAAAAAATCAATTCATGTGATAATGAAAAAACATGAATAGGAAAAATAAACAAAAAAATGATTAAATGTTTGAAACAGCAAATTAAAATGCATATGATATAAGAGGAAAATATTATATCAATAATAGACAACCAGTCCTGTAATAGCCCAATTGTTGACATTTTTCACATTTACGTTGCTTCACCTCCTTCTATGATAGAAAATCTTCAAATTCAGACTTTATCCTGGATGCACTTTTGGGCCTCCCCTTTGTAGCCCCAAGACTAAGAGAATCATGTATTGTATTTTTCACCATCTCTCAATACCACCACTGAAGCACTAGACCTAACATTAGCATGATTGATCATTCAATGTCTTGAGTTTGAAATCATTACTAGTTTCTATAGCAAATCCTTTCAACACACCATCCATCTTGGAAAAATGGATATTGAATCAGATATCATTTTGAGAATTGCATTAAATTTGGATCGAAGTGCCCATGATCTTACAGGTCCTCGTATACCTTGATTTGGACACATTTCATACCATTTTCTATTCCAACATTCTTGTTACGAGCTTCCAATCTGCACCTCTTTAGTATATAAGATTCTGAAATATATGTAATATGATTACGTCATAAGATGCACAGAATATGCTTACAAAGGATCCCCTCGATTTCAAATAAGGCACAACTATACATAATATGAAGCTCACCACAAATCTTATAACTGACTTTGTCTCATTTATCTTTTAATTCAAAAAAGTCACCAACCAAATAAGTTATTCTTGAGCCTTCATTATTAAACTCTTCAGAAAACGATGTCGTTGCAACTGCCTATTCTTTTAAACAACTTAAAAATCTTCCTACTATAAAACTTGTATCTCATATGGATTGAGGTACAAGTAGGCACACAATTCAAACATAGGAAGTCTACTTGAGATTCAGCTCTACGACGAGCAGCGACAACTTTATTATATTGGTTGACAAACTTAACAAGTTTTGTATTATTATTCACATACCCATCAAAAAGAATTAATACTCTTAAAATATTTAACTAGTTGTCATTCCCACTTGTCATTTTCGCCCAAAAAATGTCCTTCAGATAGCGCCCACCTAATGTGCTTGCAATCTATACATCTTTACCAACCATCT